>JXSR01S058771.1:0-12410 GCA_000969725.1 Ophiothrix spiculata | reverse complement strand
CTGTTTTTGAATATATATATGTGTTTGTACTTATATCAGTTGCATTATTTTTCGTTATGTGTGCTTTTGATTTTATGTAGGGTTTTTTTGTGCTTGTGTTTGTTTTTGATTTTTTTAAAAACACAAACACAGCATGAAAAACAAAAACAATAGTTTACTAATGGCGTTCCATACTTAATAGTGGTAAGGTAAAAAATGTCAAACTTAGTCAAATTGCACCATCCCATATGGTTGTGCTCTCTGAGCATAGATAACATCAAGTTATGTATCTTTTATGCAGTAAATTTTCATGGGGAACAGAATCTGAATTTCTGTTTCTCAGCGTTAATTAATAACACAGTGCTCAATATATTTGTATGTATGTGTATCATTTGTGCAGTATATTTCCATGGAGAGCAGAATCCTAAAATTCAGTTTCTCAGCATTAATAACGCAGAATTATATTTGTGTATGTGTATCATTTGTGCAGTATAATTTCATAGAGAGCAGAATTAATTATATATATATTTTTTCTTTTCTCCTGAATTTGCATTGGTGAGCCCAATGATGCCACTCCTAAAATGGGGCTAGGATCCAATATACAGCTAAACCAGGCGACAATGAGCCGATTGGTCTCGGTGATACCTCTATTTCATGTGATAAGATGGTCATTCTAAATGACTTGGCTTTTGTAATGGGTATGTCACAATTATAGGTGGACCTGGTGCCTTGCTGTGCCACATTTTATTTTCCAGGTAATAGGTACATAAATGCATTCCTATTCAAGGTAAGTATTGGCCACACATGAAAGGTGAGTGACTTTTGCACCATCTCTTTCAGACACGGATGTTATATGATACAGGCTGAAACTGGACAAGCTTCTGGGATAAACATTCATCTCTAAACAGATCTGTATTTAATTTTATGTTCCCTGCAGTATTGGACACAAATTATACAACAACCCAGAGCAATATACTACGTGGATCGGAAAGTCACATTATACCAGCAAATCACTCCAGGAATGAGCTTGCAGTTTCTAGTAAATGCAGAAACGAAACAAAAATAGCAGGAATCTCCTATGATACTTATGTAAAGAGGTTAACAAACAATAAAGGAGGAATCATTTTTTATTTCAGGGGTGTGATTCTTCAGGATTTTTCCTGAGTTCAGGTGTTTTTGTGTGTAGACTCCCAAGATTTTTTGTTCAAAAAGTCTACAACTTAATTGATTTTCAGTCTGATATGTAGCATTTTACACTAGTTTTGCAGTAGTTTTTTCACCAGGATTGTTGACGACCGCTAGGATTTAAAAAAAACAACAATTGCACTCCTGATTTGCCTGTTGTACAGATATTATGATGTACAGCCATGACTTTCCATAAAGAATGATTTTCAGTAATCTCATTTGGAGTATCATCTTGTTGATAAGGTGACATAGGATCGAAAGGTTCAATGCACAATCTGCAGTTTATACAGCCTTTTATGGTATTTTATGCATACTATATCTTGCATTTAAACTGCACACAAGGAAACATTTAATGAACAAATTCTTTCTTTGTTATGGTACCTTAAATCAGCACTCATGATCAGGGTTTCATATTTGAAAAATGCTGAAGAGTTATAAATTACTCCCCTGGAAGGTTCAAGGAGAGTTGTCTGAGAGTGATTTGAGGTCACACCATTAGATATTAACTGGTTTTGGTAGTTTGAGGTGAGCTAAATATTGCTCTCCTAAGAGACAGTTTAGGCGAGCAGAGGAGAGCAATCATCACTCTAGCTCGCCTTAAAAATGAAGGCCTGATGTTAATATTATCATAATTTTGTTCTAAATATTTTTCATTTCTCTCTTATTTCCAATAGGCCATCTCCAGAGCCTGGAGGGTCTCGTTCTTCAGTTTTTATATATGGCGATTCTCTGACAAAATATGTTGACAACAATTTAGCC
Organism: Ophiothrix spiculata; assembly: GCA_000969725.1. Classification (NCBI taxonomy): domain Eukaryota; kingdom Metazoa; phylum Echinodermata; class Ophiuroidea; order Amphilepidida; family Ophiotrichidae; genus Ophiothrix; species Ophiothrix spiculata. The sequence continues at coordinate 10,487 of JXSR01S058771.1, read as the reverse complement.
CAAAAGAATTTGGATTATATCTTATCAGTATTCAGCTGCAAAGGTGTGACTGTCGCTAAATTAAAATGGTATATCAAAAATACAGGCAGCCAAATACTGTACTTCTGCATGTTGGCACAAATAGCATCTGGAATTATGGAATTATCACACGATTCGAGAGAGAATACACAGATCTCATATTAACCACTCGTGCAAAATTCCCCTTCGCCCATATTCTTGTCTCAGAACTTCTGCCACGTGCAGATGGCATAGATGTTACTCCCTATAACCACATCTTGTGTAAGATAGCATCATCTACTCCTAATGCTAAATTTGTGAGAAATTCCATCTCAGACAGACACATTGGTGTAGATCTGCTCCATTTGAATAGGAACGGGTACACAACATTTGCCTCAGACCTAGACGAATCAATAACGAGAAGTTTAAGACAAAATCGTCAATTGATAGAGCAAAAGCAGCAGCCAAGGCTACGACAACCACATCTTCACCAACAGCAAAAGCCACATCATCAGCAACATGGAGAATCAACAACAAGAAGTTTAAGACAAGATCGTCAATTGATACAGCAAAAGCAGCAGCCAGGGCTACGACAACCACATCTTCACCAACAGCAAAAGCCACATCATCAGCGACATGGAGAATATAAAATCAAAGAGCCGTCTAAAAAGACATTCTCCTCAGACCTAAACGAATCAACAACGAGACGTTTAAGACAAGATCGTCAATTGATACAGCAGCAGCCAAGGCTACGACAACCACATCTTCACCAAAAGCCACATCATCAGCGACATGGAGAATATAAAGTCAAAGAGCCGTCTAAAAAGACCTTAAGGCGCAGGATGAACAAGTGTATAACACCAGTGTTTGGCTCCCCAGGCTTCTTCATAAAGGGGCCATTCCGTTCACCAACCAAAAAAATCAACCCTCCTCCTGTACTCCCTTCCATGACATACATCTACAAGGAAGTGAAAACCAAGACTCAGATGAAGGTTGACATACCTTGTACCAGTCCGTATGTCACAAGAAAGAAGAAGGCGTCCTTGAAGAAAAGGAAGCACAAGAAGCATAAGAAGCGCCGTGCCAGACGACGTCACAAGCAGGTGTGTACATAATATTGTTTCTTGTTTGGCTCTTTGATACAAATTGCAAATAGTTAAAAATCAGAAACTGCATGTACAGAGTATCCCAATAAAAATGCATCACTTTTGTTTTTGATTATATCTCACAAACCAATAATTCAAAATGAAAACTTTTTTCATAATACCACTTAAAGGGGCATTGGACAAGTTCAGCATCATACCCAAACTTTTTCCAAAACATTTTGGAAATTTTTGCATCATTTGAAGTATTAGTGGTACTAATGACAACATGCAAAGTTTCTTTGTCAAATTCAAACCCTATATATCAAAATATTTAGATATTCTCTTATTTTTAATTATCGTTGTCGACAACGATAAATACTGCCCTCTATAGTTGAATTTCTAAAATTGACCTTTTCAGGAGATCTAATAAAAAATTAAAATTTCTTTTTGGTTTTTTCTACAATCTATGATGTGAAAGCGATGTTTTACAAACAAATCTTTAGCTCTTTCTCATTATATAGCATCAATAAATATGTTTAGAAAATAGCCTCATACCCAAAATCAACAAATGAAATAAAATTCAAAATTTTTGACTTTTTTGAAGGTTTTGATAAAAATTTTCCTGATATCTTGTAATTGACTGTTATTTTCTAACATACAAAGTGTAAATCATCCACAAACAAAATTTCAAAATTTTGTCCAATGCCCCTTTAAGTAAAGTCTTTCATCAAGGGAATTTTGAGGGTTTTTCATAAAAAAAGAAAATCTTTATGACTGTCACTTGGCACTGCACAGAGAAAACAAGTTAAAAATAAAACATTGTCAACATATTCAAATCAAAATAAGTTTCTAGGCACCTTTGTGTTGTCATTATGATCCTAATCCAATGCTATGTTCTATATCTCGGATGATGATGGGAGTCGAGTGTGATCAGACAAGCTTGCAAGTTTATTCGAAGTCTAAATTTTCAGTTGTTGTTGCTATTGTTGTCGTTGTTGTTTTGGCTGTTGTTTTGTAGTTGCTTTCATGTGACGGTTTAAATTAATGAATAAAATGAGTTTTCCATTTAGAGTAGGCCTAATACTGTGGTGACATGGACATGTCAGATCGATGATAGTTTCAAATATGAGTTACTGTGGTAAACTCCATTAGAATGGGGTAAAATTGAGTCTTCTTACAAAATTCTAGTTTTCCCAAGAACGGCTCGACGGATTTCGCTCAAAATTTCATACCAAGTATTATTATGAAAAAAATCGGTTTCTGAGATATGATCAAAAATAAAAATGATGCATTTTTATTGGGACACCCTGTATACATCCTGACCAATCTAAAGGCAAGAATTCTGGAGCATGCGGAGTGGACACATTTGAAAATGCATGGTACGTTAATCATACAAAGCAGGCCTGTATATATTTTTGAATAGAAAACATTCAGACTGTATTTTGTTGTTTCAATAGTTCTTATTTTTTTCACCCTTTTTAAATGTACATTTTAATAGATTGAACTGATTCTCTTTCATTCATGGTGCTAAAATGAAACATTTGAAAGAAAATAAGGGAAACTGCATATATCTCAAATTCTACAGAATTGAACTTTTATTTTGAGAGAACAGAGCCCAATGGTGAGAACGTTACAATAAAATTATAGAGTAGTCCAAATATTGATTTGCTATTCTGAGAAGGAAGAGATCCAGAAGTTTGCAAGTTAATGCTTTTAGTAGATCATAGAAAATTGCAAAAGCAAGGAAAGACGATTTGGAGTCGGTCAAGTTGTATTCATTAACTTGACAAATATGTAAGTGTGCATATTACAAGTACTATACATGAGACACACTGTATATCAAAAAAATGGGAAAATAAATAGAGAAATTCTATTTGTACTAGGCCACCTTAAATTGACATGACTATTTTGTCCGTTCTTCGAGCCATTGGCATTATATCGGGTGGCATTGTCCATCCAGTTATGGTATGTCCAGGGAGGTTTGCAAAGATTTTGAAGTCGTCCTTGTCAATTTCAATCAATTTTTATATGATCTTAACATGTGGCTGAGAATACTACTATGTCTCAATGTGAAACAGCCCTGTTGGAGAGAAATCTGGCAGATACTGAGGAGAGTTTGAGTATTACACATTTCTCAGGTAAGTTATAAATATTAGGGGGGTCCAAACTAGTCCCCCTGACACCGTCAGACGGCTTTATTTTCCAAATTTTGTGGTCCCATCACTCCTAAACAAAATGTTTCAAAGCTTATATGTTACCCAATTTGTATTATCTGGCCAGCAGTGAGTACTAAAAAGCAAAAAAAAAAATTATCCCTCTTGATTTTATAGGCCCCCAACGTTGGTCCAGAATGAAATTGGCCCGAAAATGGCCTATTTCGGAGGGCCGCTGCGGAAAAAGTATTCCTGGTATGAAATGCATATGAAAGGATAGATACCATAGATTAACCAAAGCAAGGAACTCTTTTGTATTTCTGATGTTTTCCTTGATTATTTCGTAACTGAAATACTGGTGTTTTCAATGTAATTTTGGTGCATCAAAATATGACAATTTTTGAACATCAGAAATACAAAAATGTCTTTTGCTCCCATTAATAGTAAGTAACCTGTCATACAAAAAAGACTAGAAGTCTATATCAGGTATGCTTTTCACGCAGCGGCACCCTGAAGTTGGTCGTTTTTGGGCCCATTTTAATCTGGACCCATGTTGGGGGCCTATAAAATCAAGGGGAGGGGCAATTTTTTTTTTTTGGCTTTTTTGTACTTAATAAAAGTGGCACAATTGTGATTTTTCATTTTGCATATAATTATGCATATCTCGAGACAAAAATAAGCAAATTGAACAGAATAAACGGCATTTGAAAGCTTGGAGCTTTTCCTTTACAATGATGTACCATTATTTCAAACTTTATTTTGGTTTTGCCACAAAGGGCGCTTTACAACTTGCAAGCACAATTTTTATTGAGACACACTGTATATCAAAAAATTGGGAAAATAAATAGAGAAATTCTATTTGTACTAGGCCACCTTAAATTGACATGTGGTAGGCTTCCCACTACATATTGGTAACTTTGGTTATTCGTATAACTTAGAGCTTTTGGATGTTGGTTAGTTTCTGTTGTTCTTTTTGTTAATATTATAAATTTTTTGAATGCTGGAATCAGGAAACTGGAAAAGGATCAAAACAATTTGACCATTGAATAGGTGGGAAGACATTCATTGACAAGAAAAGGATATTTGACCATCTAAATAAAAAAAATCACTTCCATGCAAATGCAGTAAAAATCGTATATATATCCCGGATATATATTATACAGCTTGGTAAACAAAAACATTTTCCACACGCCAGTATCCAGCTAGCGTGATAATAAGCTTAACCTGTTTTAACATAATTTTGTCGAGTGTAATTTATTATAAAAACTCGGTGCATAGTGGCCTGTGGTAAATGTTTTTGTTTGCCACGTTGTAGAATACGATTCTTTCTGCTTTTGCAGATAGTGATTTTCCCCGTTTTTTGGTTGATCTTTTTTAAAGTATGGATTATTTAGATGATCGAGAACATCATTCTTGTCAAGGAACGTTTTCTCCTCCCTATTTGATGGTCAAATCGGTTTGTCCTTTTTCCAATTTCTTGAAATCATGACTTTGAACTTAGAAAATTTTGCCAAATGTTCACCTCGATTCTCACAGGTCTATAATAGTCTGTACAATGTCCCGCTACAATGTACATCGGAAGGCCTGTGCAGAGAGCCTAGTCCATAGTAATTGTTTAATAAATTTCAAATAAATCATTCCAAAATAAAATAATAAACGTTTCGCGGTCATCGTTTCCCTGCTTTCTATTTTTTTTTTAATCTTTCATATTGCGAAAAGAGAGTCGGCGATCCTGCACAAATTGATAACTTCGCAGTTTCTCGGTAGCCGCGGACAATCATCTGTACACACCCCTATGAGCCGGCCAATCAGCACGCGCTACAATGTCACCCATTCCGGTATTAAAGATGTAAACATAAAACAGCTGATCGCAATAGCGGACAATCCTCTGTACACACCCCCATGAGACGGCCAATCAGCACGCGCTACAATGTCACGCCTCCGGTATTAAAGATGTAAACATAAAACAGCTGATCGCAATAGCGTTCAATCCTCTGTACACACCCCCACGAGACGGCCAATCAGCACGCGCTACAATGTTACACGCCTCCGGATATTAAAGATGTAAACATAAAACAGCTGATCGCTGTATGTAAACACAAAACAGCTGATCGCCGTATGAAAACACAAAACAGCTGATCGCTAAACATTGACACAAACAAATCCAGTATGTTATATGTATGTGCGATTTCATAAAAAACTGGACATTAAGGGTGTTATTTCAAGTTCATCTGAATAGTATAAATTTGGTGTCAAATTAAAAGCTGTAAGGATTAAAAGTTAAAATTTTAAAAATGGTCATGGTTTCAGTGCTAAATTATTAATGATACAAATGAGATAATTTTAACAAAATTAACTGAATTATATACACAAAAAACAATCTTATATAGGAAAAGAATTAAAAATGTCATGTTTTTTCACATTAATTCAACAATTAGACTGTGTGAAAGTTCTCCAAAAAATAATTTTGTCATTGCGATTCTTGCTATGCTTCAGTGGATTTGGAAACTTTGCAATTCCTGTTGTTATTTCATTACCATGATAACTTTAAAGGTTGAAGTGTGAAATTATTATTAATTTATATTCAAAGCATGCCTGGGTAGGCCCAAAATATCATACTATTAAAGGGACTAGCCTAGATTCCACTTAGAATTAAAAATTTCTGGAAATACTCTAAATATAGCTAAAAAGTATAATCAAGTCAAAAAAACTGCAAAAATTTACACACAAATAGCTCAATTTGAGAGAGAACTAATATGCAATATATCGTTCTTTGAGGGTGGTGTGACTATCCTGTGTTTCTGAATCCTAAATTTCTACCTCATATAGATAAATATCAAACGAAGCCTCTAGACATTATTCAATACATATTAAAAGAGAAACAATTTTATCAAAAATAATTTGTTTGGCCATCACAGGTACAGAAACAAGATTTTTTTAAGTTTTAAAACTAGAAACACTGTTTTCACACCACTTTTTGTCTCCGGCGACAAAAAATAAAGTAGGTAAAGAATTGCAATTTTCTCCAATATTCCTCAAAATTATGGAAAACTACTTGGAGGTTATATTACTATAATCATGTTCTATCGATTAAAGTAAAAAAAATATGAAGGTAAAAATAAGTGGGAAGAATCTAGGCCAGTCCCTTTAAAATCATTTCTGAACTTACCCATACATGAATCCAATCTAAATCTTAAAACTTTTTCTTCATAATTTATAGAAATATGACAATGAGGTGTATTTACAGGTCCCTCAGGACTTTTAATTCCAAAATCAGTAACAGCCTAAAAAACGATCGGACCGAAGGACCACCTCATTGCTGAACTGGTCGGTCCTTCCAAAATTCTGTCGGTCGGGACCGACGGTAAAGTCAAACCCTGGATTTAAGTAATTTTATATAAGTGTTTTACAGAGTACCTGGTCTAATTAGTCATTATATCTTATAATATTTAGTGTCTGAATACCTCTCTACAATATGATTTGTCAGTTTTATCCAAAAATGTTAAATTTATATGTAGGCATATAATAATCAAGTTCATTTTGGGGGAAAGAATGTAGTTTTTGAAATGGCTGTATCTCAAAAACGAGCATGGCGACTTAGATATTTTTTATTTTGGATTCGTTATCATCACAAATAAATCGACCAGAAAATCAATGGCAATGTTGCATCTCTGAGAAAACCCCTTACACATTTAGGTAAAAAAAGTATGGGTAATTGACCATTGATCTGTTTACAATATAGTGAGTATGCAAAAAGCAGCTCAAAATCTTTGCCATCCAACAATTTGTCTGCTCAAAATAATTTACATCTACCTTAACACTATTTTAAACGACTTTATGGTGGTTTTGTTATGCACCTAACAATGCCATTTGAAGATGTGACCCAAAATTATAAGATTTTGTGATTTCTATTTACAGCTATCAAAGGCAACGCTACATCAAGTCAATCTGCAACTTGGAAGAATTTTGCAGGAGAAATGCAGCACTGCAGCAGAGACCGAGGAAGACGTAGACGTGAAGAAATCAGGTGAAGGTGGTGAAGAAGCACAAATTCAAAGACAAACAAAACTTAACAAATTTGTAGAAATTCCATGTAGGCAGTCGTTGGGGTAAGAACAAGGGGGGAACAGAAGGATAACTGTGATAAAAACCACTCTCATTTAACAAAATGTAGTACCAAAGTTTGCGGTAAGCTTTTTTGTGGCCCATGTGCCATCTGCCCTTATCCAGGTGGTCACATATCCGATAGGTTCACACATTTTTGTAATATTGATTCAGATGATCTAAAGAAGGTATTATTAGATAAGAAACCTGACCTGCAGCCAACAGATTGCATATGCAATGGTTGTAGGCAAAGATATACCAACCGTGCACAAGGTAAAATTGTTTTTACTCCAGGTCGAAAAACTGCACTATTTTTTACATGTTTCTTATCTAATATTACCGAGATTTCATGCAGTGGGGGGAAAATGCACAAGGTAAAATTCACTTCCGAAGACATTAAATCTTGTTTTAATATTTCTTTACCATCCAACAATGTATCACAAGATGCACACTTGTGTCATATTCATTATTATAGAATTTATAACTTCCTGAATCATACTTCATGTGAGTGTTGTTCGAATACAATCCCACAAAACAAGAAAAAACGCAGAGCTGCAGTCATTATAGCAAACAAGGGTTTCCACATTCTAAATGAAATATACAATGTAAATCTCACCCATGATAGTATTATATGTAATGCATGTTATATGATGGTATACAATTATGATAAGCTTGATGATACATTATCAGTTATTGAGAAAAAAATGTGTGATTTCATTGAAAACCATTCAGATCAAATTGATGCTCCACCTAGTTACCTTATAGAAACATATTTATTCCTGATAAAATTGTGTAAACAAAACAAAGCCATTTTACTTCAGGATTTATATAGTTATTACTGCAATTGTGTTGATGCACATTTTATTGATGGTAATAAAGAAGAGAGTGTCAATGCCAAAAAGAACCCCAGGTGGTTGCTTATTTCCATTTTATCCCAGTTTGGCAAGTTAATTGCAGTACATCTGATGAAATCTGAGGATGGTAAAACAAATCATAAAATGGGAACAATGCTTACATATACAAATATTGATTGCAAATATGCTCTTCACCAAGCTCTAGTCACAGAAAGATTCGCACGGCTAAAGAAAATGATGCAGAACAGATTAATAGTTCTGATTGTATTCCTCTCAATAAATGTTCGATGGTTCATTACATGGGACAGAGTATAAACAAAAAATTAAGAGAACAAGCCAAATCTATTACAAGGGAATATGTTGGTAGCTTAGATGCAGTTTCAAATTTCAAATATGATGATGTGTTTAGAAACCTTGATCCAATTGTTTGGAATTTAGTTTGCCTTCTTACGCTAAATAAATCCGAGGAAGAATTTTATAACAGGAACCCGGTTACTCTTGACCAGGAAAAACTGCAATTTCCCTTTTCAGACTCTGAGCAGGGTAAACAAAGATTCAACAGACGCATAAATGCTATTTTGCTGCTTCAATTTATCATCAATAAAGAAAACAACTATCCAATGCATATTATAGTAGCTAATTGTGTTAAGCGCCTTTCACAGTCAGCTAAATTAGTACAAATTTTGAACCAGCTTGGTTTTTGTACATCTGATGACACGCTTGAGCGATTTTTGGAACATGTGTCACTGGAAAAACAAAAGCAAGGTATCGATCGTGATTTAGCTTCAAATGTTTTCACTGTTGTAAGCGTGGACAATGTAGACTTTCATGCCCCATATGCAACTGTATCTGTCACAAAAGATCGTAGTTGGCATGGAACAAGTATAATGGCCCAACAGCCCAAGCCAATCACTGAAAAACTTTCCTCAGAAGAATTGTTAGGTGTTGATAAAATACAAGACGATGATACGCTTATTATTGCCTCTGTACCAGATGATGAAAGTAGTAGCAAACCTCCTTCAAAAATATGTAGAGTAGAAAAACCAAATCTGAGACGCTCTCAGTGTAGCAGAGGTTCGAGTGGTGATTTTGATCTAACAGAATTTAAAAGCCCATTGTATACAACTTTTGTAAGAAATCAGTACACATTTGAGAATTTTTTGCATTCATGTGAAGAGCGTAAGACATCCAATCATCTCAGTCAGCACATACTATTATTTATTCTAGAGCGATATTGTAAAATCAGTGGAGATGCTTTGGTCACTGTTCCTGGTATAAAAGCAAAATTTGCTATGGAATTAAATAGTGTGAAGGAGAAATCTCAATACTGTTATATCAATGTGTTGAATGAGAAGGCTGATACAGTTCAAACCATGAAGCATGTATTTGAACTCATTTTTAAATCTTTTGATATAGGTAAAAAGCAAAATCATCAAGTGTTTGTAGGGGATTATGTAACTTGGGATTATATTGTAAAATTAAAATTAGAATATGGGGAATTACTGGGCTGGGTCATAGCTTATCCAGGTGATTGGCATATTTTAAAAAATTATCAAGAAGTGCTGATGAAAATTTTCTGGGATGCTGGCCTCAAAGACATCACCAAAGAGGTCCACAAGTCAGCTTCAGCCAAAATTCAAACATGCAGTGTTTTTAAAAGAACACATAGGCTAATCCTGCAAGTGTTCGAAGCTCTGTACTTGCTTCAGATCAAATCATTCCTACAGCATCGCCAATGCTCTGATGAACATGACCAGTCATATAAATGCAATTTTTCTAATAAAGTTATTTTAGAGAAAATATCTGAGGTTGTTGATTCCCTTAAATCTGGTGAAAATGATGGCGATGTTTGCCTTGACCACGAAACCATTACAGGATTTATTGAAAGACAAGATTCTATCATTTCAGCTTTAATACCAGATTTGGAAAGTGATTTTACCAACTATTGTAAGCATATGTCATCAGCAAGTAAGACATTTCAATTTTGGGATCGGTTTTTGAAAGTTGAATGTTTTGCTTACATTGAATTATATATTGCTATAAGATCTGGAAATTGGGAGCTAAGATTAAGTGCTTTGAAGAATATGGTGCCAGTCTTTAATGCATTTGATCGTCAGAATTATGCCAAGCTTATACCGATACATTTGAGTCACATGTATGCCCTTCCAAGTTATGTGTATGAGCATTTCAAAAATGGTGCATTTGTTTGTAATATTCGTGGACTAGCAATGAATTGTGTAGCACTTGACGAAATGCATGAAATGTCAATCAACAGGGACTGCAAAATGATTCTG
>JXSR01S058770.1:5586-21089 GCA_000969725.1 Ophiothrix spiculata | reverse complement strand
TTTACACATCAGTGTCTACAAGTGCTTTAATAAAATTGTAATTTTACAAGTAATCTTAAAGACCTATAAGTTTAACAATCAACGTTAGAAAGACATAATCGATTTAATGTTGTGCTCAAAGAGAGTAAAGTCATATTCAAATTTATATCAAAGAAGATGAAGACCATTAACTTATAAAATGTCTCTTATACAGAAATAATGACATTTTTTCCATTAAACCTTGAGGAGGGGGCACTGACATAGAAAAGTGGTGCAGGGATGAGTGGCCATCAAGAACCCTTTTCATCTATCTGTAGCAGATTTTCATGAAAACTCAAATGTTATTTTGTTTGTGACTTGACCGCTTTAAAAGTGTATCTACAAGTGAAGATTTGTAAACACAATGTAATCAAATCAATTTTATGGTCATGTTTTTGATTTTGAAAAAGTGAAACTATTTCTCTTTTTGTCTTATTTGAAAAAATTGTACAGTATTGAATTTGAGCTGTCATTGCCTTGTTTATAACTGGTCACATAACCTTGCAGCGTGGTTACAATGTATTTATGGCATCATACTAGGTGGAAATTTAGGGAACACGGACCGGACATCGGTCGTAGACCGGGCAGTGTCTGTGAGCCGGAGAGATGCCAAAAACATGCTGCAAGAAGTTAACTCGTACTTAATACAACGTTGTCTTCAGTTATGGTCCAAAAACAACAGGTGGCTGAAAAGTGATCGACTGCGCAACGCAAGAATTCACTGATGTCATACCGAAGTTTTGGTGTTGCACCTTCCTACCCAATTCCAAACACTGGTTGGCAACTGGTGGTTATGTGACCATAGTATAAATATTCAATCATACACTTTTGTGTCCCATGAAATAAAGATCCTGTCAATTTGAACTACGCATTTGGATTAATTTCCTAGACTTTGCTGTCTGCAGTGAAGTGTTTACAAACACATATCGTATGGATAAGGACTTGCAAACACTTATATTCTGTTTACTTTGCTGGTGTCTTCACAGGTAATTTAGCTCTTGAGTTAAGAAACCTCGATATATAATTCAATCTGCCTAATATTACAAATAGAATCATCAGATTGCTAACTGGATCTGAAATCTTTTAAGGTGCAATTTGTTCTGATGTAATGAAAACCCTGCCTCTTTTCTATCTAAATAAATCGAGTGCAACATTAATGCACCCAGAAAATTCAACTTGATTCAGTTTTTCATCTTTTTAATTATCTCCATAGACTACTGTGTTATAATTATTGGGTCACGACAGTTAAAAAAAATAACACTTTTATGCACTCAAGTAACTAGTTTTTTTGGGAAAAAAATAAGTGCTCACAAAATAATGTGGCTAGGATTTGTCAACATATTTTTCTCAAAATCACAGGGGACAATTTTTATAAGTGTAGAAGCAATTTGCTACATCAGGCCATAAAGATAACACTGGTGTGATTGGGATATTCTGTTTACAGTTGGACAGATATCCTTTTAGTATTTCAAGTGATTGGAGAGTGGCCAAAATATTTGTATTCTATATAGCACATATATAGTACATCTTTTTCTCTCTTAGATAAGAAGCCTCCTATCACATTTCATATCTCTACTTTGCTAATCTATTTCATCTCCGAAATCAATCATAGCCGAGAGAATAACAACAATCATTTGTCCAATATCAATTTGCAAATGTAGATAGGCAATGAGAATGTCTCCCAGAATTGGGTCAAGGAAATGGAATCGGAATATCGGGGAAGTGTCTAAGAAGGAGAGAGATGGAAAATATGTAATGGTGTAATGTATAGATGGGATAAATGTAGAGCCAGTGACAAGGGGAGACTAGTACTGGGAATCTGAATAACGTAACATTATTTTAGACTGTAATTTTGAATATTTGAATAATTCAAAATGTAAGATGAAAATACTTTATTTAACTAAAGGAGTGTTTATAATATAAACATACTGGTTTGTTATCAGATACGTTTGAAATTGTCATAAGATTTCTTTAAGAGTAACTGTGACTTAGCAATTAGAAATATGTCTTGAATTGCTCATGGCATGAAAGTTGTCCCTCATAAAGTGATGGCTCTGAAAAGAGCTATCTGAGCAATCCTTGCTGTGTTGCCCGGAGAGCCATTCTGAGCTTACTGTGAATAACTCTGGAAAGTCAGTAAAGAATTATATCAATACATTTGAAATATTTTGAAAGATTTTGTCATATTTTGGATGCACTCTATATCTCCTTACTATATAAATGAAAAAATGATTCAGTGGATATATCATTCTTTAGATTGCTTATCCACATTTTGAGCAAAGCAGAATAGATCTAGTAGACCAACTTCATAATGATCACTTATCAGTGCTAGACTGCCCTATGAGTTACCCATGCAAAATAACTATTAGAGAGGAATTTCTTACCTCACTCACTTTAATTTAGGAAAGGCCATTTGCTGTTTGTTAACTGTAAACATGACCATTACATGGCATTCCATCACGTCTTTAAGTGCTGTGATCATTTTCTCTCGTCTCCAATGACCATTCAGTAATGTGCCGTCAGTCACTAAGTGCTGGGATCACTTTCATGTGTCTCCTGTTATTACACACAAAAGAATCATGTCTTTCCAATCGGTGTGTCCGTTTTTTTCTTTTCAGAGTATTTGATTAGTACAGTTTTTTATGTGTATATTGGTAGTAAACAATGACCCAGGAAAATGTTTTGAAAAATTTTATTCCAAATTTATCAGATTGAACATAATTTATTCTAACTATTGGAAAATCTGTTACTATTAATCAAACTTGTATTGTAACACAACTTTAAAGAACTGGTTGTCTTTTTAATGATTGTGAAAGTTTTTTCTGGATGTTTTCCATCCTCAATCAACACTGCCTTATAACCATTTTGATGTAGTGGAGCCATTTGGTGTTACCTGTAAACATGGCCATCACATGACATCAATCATATCTTAAAGTGCTAGGATCATTTTCTCTCGTCTCCATTGACCACTCTGTAATGTGCCATCAGTCACTAAGTGCTGGGATCACTTTCATGTGGCTCCTGTCATTACACACAGAAGAATCATGTCTTTCCAATCGGAGTCTCTTTTTTTTTTTCAGAGTAATTGATTAGTAGAGTGTTTATGTGTATATTGGTAGTAAACAATGGCTTGGGATAATGTCTTAAAAATGTTAATTTCAAATTTATCAGATTGAAGATAATTTGAATAAAATATTGGAAAATCTGTTAGTGTTAATCGAACTTGTATTGTGACATAACTTTAAAGAACTGCCTGTCTTTTTATGATTGTGAAAGTTTTTTTCTGTTTTCCATCCCCCATCAACACTGCCTTATAACCATTTTGATGCAGTGGAGCCATTTGGTGTTACCTGTAAACATGGCCATCACCTGACATTCCATTATGTCTTTAAGTGCTGTGATCATTTTCTCACGTCTCCCATGACCATTCAGTAATGTGCCGTCAGTCACTAAGTGCTGGGATCGGTTTCATGTGTCTCTTGTGATAACTAGCAGAAGAATCAGGTCTTTTCAGAATAATTGATTAGTATAGACTGTTTTATGTGTTTATTGGTAGTAGACTATGACTCAGGAAAATGTTTTGAAAATTTTAATTTTAAATTTATCAGATTGAACATAATTTACTCAAAATATTGGAAAATCTGTTACTATTAATCAAACTTGTATTGTAACACAATGGTAAATAACTGCCTGTCATTTTATAATTGTGAAAGTTTTTTCTGTTTTCCATCCTCCATCAACACTGCCTTATAATCACTTTGATGTAGTAGAGCCATTTGCTATTACCTGTAAACATGGCCATTGCGTGACATCCATCATGTCTTTAAGTGCTGTAGTCATTTTCTCTCGTCTCCAATGACCATTCTATAATGTGCCATCAGTCACTAAGTGCTGGGATCACTTTGATGTGTCTCCTGTTATTATACATAGTAGAATGTGTGTAGTCTGGTAGTTGTAATGCTAATATGTTTTGGGGGTCTTAAAGAAGCTGATACAAAGTTTCATGAATATTTTTTTGTGTGTGTGTTTCCAGTTTGCATATTTGTGTCCATATGCAGTGAGACAGTATAAAATATACAGAGTATTCCTGTGATTTGAACATGGAACTAAGATTAACAAGACAAATTTTAGTTACAAGAAAATTCCTGCATTTAAAATTGAGTGGTGTTATGAAGAAATGAGCAGAAAGTCCTTAATTTCAAAATTAGAGTCAATGAAATATTTTAATGTGTCCTTATCTCAGTTTTCAGATGATACATAATATTTTGTACTTGTTAATTTTTTCATTTTTCGTAAAACATTTAGAGATCAATTCCAAGACAGTCCACAGAATATTTAGTAATAATGATAAGCAGGAAATGGAGTTAAAAGTTGTTATCATAATAGTTTACAATAGCAATACATGATCCATTAACAGTGAATAATTTACACTTTCCAGCATAATTGGCTTTCCAAACTCATGTTATAGTTAAGAGAAAATGCATGTATGCATTTTGCATTAAAAAAACACCAATCAAAATATGAACTGATTACCAGTTACCATGTTCTTTCCTTTATAGGACAGATATTGAAAATATTCAGTAACATTTTTCTGCTCATTTTGTCAAAGCAATCATCATATATAAAACGTGTGGACAGTTTCACAACATGTACATTAAACACCACTTTGTAGAGTATATTTTATATTGCTTAAACTAAACCTTCAGAAAGATCTATCTTTAATGTACATGCACTTGTGAGTATTTTTATCACATGAGCAAACGTAAAAACTAAGAATCATTGTTAATTTACATTTTGCATCCGAGTGTAATTCTTGTCTACCCTAAATTTGTTCAAGGTTATAGACCTTATAAAACATTTGTAAATATGTAGACTAATAGCAAAAACATCTTTTGCATAACAGATCAATTCAAAAGTACTTCTCTCCATATCTATGTATTCCCTTACAGACATAAATCCACATATTCCTCTAAAGTGTTTGACCATGCATAAGACGTTATGCCCAAAGAGAGAAATATGATATTAAAAATGTGTCTATTAATACGACGATTTGAGTGGTGCCTTGCGGCATATTTTAGATCTCATTCTGGGGCAATTTCCATTATCTCAATGAGACACGATAAGTGATGTACTTTCTTAAAAGCAGAAATGTGGACGATTGATGATTGCCTCATGCACGCATGTTGTATTTTTCTTGAGGAAATATCCAATAAGTGGTTTTGAATTTGATTTTTTTATGATGGAATGTGGTTGAACTGTAAGCAAAGATCTGATTTTAATTTCTGACTGAAGGCATAGTTTTGAATCTCATGACGGTCCAAATTGTGACAAGAATTGAGTTAAGAGTATTACGTGGGTTTAAACATGTTTTATTGCTTTATCAGACAGTTCTGCTTCGATGTGTATCTTTGCAGCAAATGTGATGTAAATATTAAAGATGGAATTGTATATTTGTTCAAACGAGAAGTTGTTTTAAACTATGTACTTTACATCTATGCTTTCTTGTAAAAGTTTATTTACAACCTTTTTTGATCAAAGAATTCATGTTTCTGATTTTGGCATAAATTCCTTTTTTCTTTTGGTGTAATATAGCTTTTTTAGTATAATACAATCTTTTTTGACCAAAGAATTCCTTTTTTATGATTTTGTCATAAATTTGTTATGATTTTTTCCATGAAAGTTTGATCAACTCAACAAAACAAATATTTTCTAATTTTTTGGGACCCAAACATTGTGACAGTGTATGAACAAAACTTGTATTTCATTGAGTTGAATATGGTTTATGGTGAACTTACATTTTAAGTATTGCATTAAAGTAGACTTATTTGATATGAAGGATGAATTCTTAGCTGACCTACTTTTCTCAACAAATTCTAGAATATGCTTTTGCTAATAATCCTGGTCATATTCTGAAATGTAAAAAAAAATGATAGTTACTTTCATAAGGAAAATGTTATGACACCATAGTTATTCTTATGATGTAGTATTATTATCTCAAGTGGCAATGTGTGGACATATGAATAGAACATCCCATCATGCTGTTATTGCTAAAACATTGTATGAGCCAGATATCAACAGCAAATTGATTACACATAAGGCTAAATCATAGTCGGCCTCCAAACAAAACTTTTCCCTACCAAACATTTGGTCGTGACGTCAAAATGAAGAGTGACTCCAAACAAAATAACTTCAACACCAAGTTGAGACCAAACAAAATTTCGCGCTAGATTGCACATGTTATTGAATTGCCAATATACATTGGACCAAATGTTTGCTACCCATTCATAGTTTAAGTTCGATGGCAAATGTTTTGTGACGTCACGAAAAAATGTTTGGTAGGAAAACATTTGTTTGGAGGCCGACTATGATTTATTTAGATCTCGCAGGTTTATATGTGATGCCTCACACCGAAAGGGAGGACTTTGATATCAATTTTGATTTTATCACGTCATCTGTTAGAACATTTTGTAAGCTTTAAAATGACACCTTACTTGTTGAAATTGATCAAGGCAGTCAAATTTTATAACAGAAAATCTGCTGAAAATTCTTCTTATTTTCTTTATTTTTTGCTGCCTATTTTCATCAGTTTCTCGAAAAGCGTTCTGTCGCAAAGTCCCCCTTTTCGGTGTGAGTCGTCACATATGGTATCTTAACAACAGAAAAAGTTGAAAAAAACAAGTAGCATATGTTGCGCATGATCATGGACGTAAATTTAAGTCTAGGCTTAATATTCTTTCTCTCAGACATCTAGCTTCCCCATCTTCATATAAACTTCACTTGCAATATGAGTAGGACATCCCATCATGTCTTAATTACCCAACACATTGTGTGAGCCAGACACAAATTACAATCTAGACATACAACACTGTATCAATCTCATCTGTAAATTGAATACACAGATTCTTGGCCAGAGCTGTGAATTGTCATGGACTTGAACACCTGGAATAGTTATTTGGAAATCATAGGTGTATTTGGGTCCATGACAACAGAAAACAAGTTGTTTAGAGTAAAATGTTTTGTGTGATTGGTATAAAAAGGAATTTAGTTATGCCATTAGGTAAATATTTTCACAGATGCTCCTCTCACCCGCCTACCCCAAACACTTGCAATGCGTGGACACATGAATAGGAGATCCTTTCATGTCTTGATTACCTAACACATTGTGTACAACAGACAGACATTATACCATAGACATACTGCACTGTATCAATATCAACTGTCAATTGAGTACACAGATTCTTTGGCATGGTCCTGAATTGTTATGGATTTTGACACCTGCAGAAGTTACTTAGAACTTGCAGGTTTATATAGGACCATGATGCTGGAAAACAAGTTATGAAAGATAAGTAGTAAATGTGGTGTGTGGGCAATATAATGAAAATTTTATAGCCTCATATCATATACCGTAAGGCAAATATTTTCATAGATATTGTTCTCACCAGCCTACCCCCAACACTTGCTATGTGTGGACACATGAATAGGACATCTTGTCATACCTTAATTGCTTAATATGTTTTATGAGCCATGCACCATAACAATCTTGACAAATGAAACTAAATCAATTTCAATGTTAGATTGTAAGCGCAAAATCTTCCACATGTCTGTTAGAACACTAACACTTGCTTAAGTGGTAAAGAATGGGGATACATATGATCATCAGGGATTTAATGTGGATTGTCTTAATCGCTTGCTCAAGATGGGGTGAACATAGTGTTCTAGAAGAGATAAGTTACTCTATTCATTCAATGATACTAAAGAATACTGTATCTTTCGAATTACAAGTACATAGAGACATTTGGTGCTTTTGCTTCAATAGAATAATTACCTTCATACTTATTAAACTATAGTCTGAAGAACTAATGTAGTATTGTTTGATAGTATTAACAATGATTAAAGTGTGTGGTGCTACATTATGATTATGTAAATGTTTTTGAGTACAGAAACCGTAACCTTACTTAATAAGAAAATTTATAAGTCATCTTAGTTTCATTATGCAAACTGATATGCACCACGATAGCTTTACTTGTTGCACATACATAAACAAGCAACATGAGAACCAGCTTTACTCCAGTATAGTATAATGTAAGCTCTTTGGTAAGTCAAGTTCAATTTTGAGCATTTTGTGGAACATTTCACTTACTGCACTTTCAGCTGAAATCCCTGGGTGAAGCCTATCATAGCGTAGCTAATTATACACTATAAAAAAAACACGCGAGCATAAACACTTAGATAGGGAGGATAAAGATACCAGGTGCTGTTTTACTAAATAACGATGTGTAAGCTGAGATATGCTTCAATCTATTGAAGTTAAACTCGCAAAACCTAAAGCATTGAGTTGCATGTTGTACAGTGGTGCTGATTGAATCGAATTGAACACTCTTGATTACTATACCTGATTAAAGTTATTGTTGTAGCTTGATGGAATATGGAGGCCGGGCATGTTATATGATAATCAATGCTTTAGTGTGTGGTGATTTTAAAATTGAGTGAACATTTTTTAATGAAAAAGGGAGGCTACAAATTTCTATCTACAAAAACTGGAATACTATCAGTTGAGCAGATACCAAACAAATTATTTTACTTATTATTGTTTAATGTAATTAATAGCGTATCATGTTGGGTAATCTTTGGGAAAATCCCTCGTATGCTAGGTTAATTAAATTGATAAGAATATGTGTTTATAAATGATTTTTGCATGACTGCTTAGAGTAGATGATGCTTCTTTGTAAAATTGTTAAGAACATAAAGTTAATATTTAGTTCTAGACGTATGTAAAGTCTCGCCCATGCCATGCACGTAAAATAATCGTGACCAAAGTTAAGCATGGGAAAAGATGAAATTTATTTATTTGATTATTGCTTTTTATTGACTTCATACTAAATTGTGTTTCCCTCAAGAAATGTGTTTAAGCAGTCAAACAAACTTTAATTGGTGTAATATCAAAATGAATCTGAATTTATCTATTATTATGCATATAAAGTATAGGAACACTAAAGAGATGATTTATTAGTTATTGTGGGAATTATTAAGGGAATTGTGTTTCCCTCAAGAAATGTGTTTAAGCAGCCAAATATATAAAACGCTACTGTTATCTTGTGAAAACAAAACTTAAATGATGTTGTGAAGGAGAAAAATGAACACATTTTTAAAAATGTAACATCTCTTTCACTTTGTTTTGATCACTGACTGGAATTTACCTAAATCAAAAAGAACAAAGTTGTCTCTTTGTATAAAGAAATATCACAGCCTCGATGCAGACTCATCAATCTTATGATTTCCCACCATCTCGTATCTAGGTCACACACGCAAATTGCACGTTTTTATTTCCATTTTGAAATAATAAATCAAGAGACAGCTTACTAAAAATTAATAATTTCAAAACGCTTTTGGTAAAAAGCCTGAAGATATACTATTAAAGAAAACCATGACAAAAATGTAAGAAATGTGTTAAAATCATTTAAGATGTATGCTGTTTTGGTAAATGTTGCCAATAAATATTTATTCTATGTCTATTTTGTTTCAATTGAACAGCAATGACTAATAAATCATTTCTTTAGTGTTTCTATACTTTGAATATATTAGAATGATAAATTGAGATTCTTCAAAAACGTTTCTCAGTTTGATTTTAAAAACACCAATGAATGTTTGTTTTCTCATATTACAAAGTTTAAGAAGTGTTTTGACAATTACATATTGACATTTTAAAAAGATATATGCTATTTTGAGTGACAATCCTGTTATTGATTTGAATGATATATAAATAAATGTTACATTTCAAAGTATTCAGAAATATTGTAATGTTTTTATTTGGAATATTTCTTAGAAAAATCAGACTATTTAAAAACAAAACAAAAAAACATTGCACTTCTTAATCCAGATAACAATGACTTTGAGCAATTGCAATATTCATGAAGTAGCTGTTTTTAAAATCATTTTCTTCCCCCGAATATGTCGAATGTCTTGATAAAAAAGTATTGAAGTATCTCAAAATATTTACTTCATATAAAAGATTCTGTTCATTTTCAAAACATATTCTTGAAATAAGAACCTGAAGTAGGACATGTTATTTTGTCTGTTGTTGTTGTTTTTTTATTTAAAATATTATTTTTAGATTGTTTTTAAAGGTTCCATTTTTTACTTTTCTATATAGAATTTGGTCAAATATGTTTTGCAAGTATTCCATTGCTTAAATGGGTCAGACATTTTAAAAGATTTGATTTTGCAATCATAGTTTATTTGTTTCTTGTTTCTTTCAATTTTGATCAAATATTTCACAAATTTGTACAACCACCTATAAAATTGCATCAATCACAATTGTTCACTCACTAATTTTCTATATTTTTTAATTGGAAAAAATCTTAACTTGCTGGTTTTTTTCTCTCTCTCTTTTATTCCATATGCCTCTTACTGGTTCCATTTGTGTCCTGTTACTTTGATATTAAAGGTAAGTGCTTTTATAAATTTGATTTAGAGTTTAAATGCACATAGCAAGGCAGATATTGAAAACAACCATACCAGCTATTAAGAATACAATTTTCCCAGTTTTGATTATAAGAAAACGGAAATTTATTTTTTCTTGATTTGAAAACTTTGAAGAAGTAGATTGAACCTTTATTCAAATTCAAAATGGAGAAAAGCTACTATGCTAGTCTATTTGAATTGATTCAAGAAAATGGATTTTTACTGTTGATTTTTTTCACCAATATATAGAATTGATTGCTCTAAAGTGCAATGGTTTTATATTGTTTGATTCAGTAATACATTTGGAATAAGTGGAAATAAATTTTGTCCCATTTTCTTGATAGATTTTGCAATATATTTAGAATTGATCTGAGGAAATTTGAAAATGACTGCAGTTTGAATTTCTCTATATATGGCAAATGAGCCTGAAAAGGGTCTGTGAATATGGAATATTGAAATAACAAAATTTTAAATGTAGTTCGTTGCATGCGTGTATCACTAGATATTAGATTATTATATTCTGTTGCTGATCAAATTTAGCATAAAAGAATTATCTGTCATTGTCTTGTGTTTTAATATTTCTCTTGTTAATTTTTCTATTCTTTGTTTTATTTTGTTATTCCACGTTTCAGGACTCATTGGCCTTTTGATTTTGCCCACAATATCATTGCCTTTTTTTTTCACGGCAGTCTTTTAGGGATCAGAAATGACTTACAGCCATTGTAATTATTTTTTTCTTTAAAACAAAAAATTAAATAAAAAGTTTTCATGATGTATGTTATAAAACTAATTATTTATTGTGGTTACAATACACAATAACCTTTAAATCCCACATAAAGCTGTTTTCGTGTTTTGTATATAACTGTCTATCTTACATTGGAGTGTATAAACTCTGTATTATATGTTTTTATATTAAACTAGGGAAAACCCCTGATTTCATTTCAAAGAAAAGCATCTTATGCTGGTAGTACAGTAAGCCAACTTGATGCGTGGATATAAAACCAAAGCTGGCATATATTGGCCAATCATATAAATAAATATGGCCACATTGACTTGATTCTCCATAATAGAAATAAAATAATAGAAACCAGGCATCTGAAACAGTATTTAAGCCTATCAATGTTGAAAATATATCATTTTACATCAACTAAAAAACTTATACACGTATGTTAACATTTTGTTAGTTTTTGTAATTTGAAACAAACGACAGCATTAATGTTGCCTAATTGATCTAACTATGAGGCACATTAAAACAAAGAAGCCGATGTGGTGTTCTCCAAAATGAAGTCGAATCGATATCAGGACATCAAACCTTTTGACAATAATTTCCATTGAACCTGATTGAAAACATTTCGTATTCTATAGAAAATAGCTCATTTAAATAGGGTTAGATCATCGTATTATGTTGAACATAGTTGAGCATTATACAGCTTTTTAGTTTTGTTCTGAACCCATCCCCTCCAAATATAATCTTACCATCACCAATATTGCGCTTGGTGACAGGAATAAAAAAATCTACTATAGTACAAAATAATTTGGTCTTTAATCAATCCGAATCAGTCAGTACTAGTCTCTTACACAATACAAAACCACATGTTCATAATATTGGAGAATATAGGGAATATGCTATGGATCTCATAACAGACTCAAGATTGCTTGCACTTCAAAGATCTCTAGAGTATATATTGCAGCAGGGCCATGTCTGTTTACAGTTACTGGACACTAATACAAAATCAAAAACATGTTGTAAATAGTCATGAAAAAATAAATTAAATGGAATAAAATTGAAAAGGAAACTAGGATGTATTTTATCAGGTCACAGTTGAGTTTATTTTAAGTACTAAGTACCTGTCTCTAGTCCAGGACGGATCTAGGCTAATTGTGACCTGAAGCGCAACATTGTGTTCAAAGTAAGTGAGGCTTTATAATCAACTTACAGGGTAACTTATGCAACCTAGTGTAAATACAAGCAAATCTAGCAGAAAATGAAAGAAGTGTCAGAGCAGTCCAGTGTGGATAGATGACATTTCACTCACCAGTATTGTGAATATTGATGTTTGGTTCAAACAGGTTCTCTTTCAAAGAGGGGCAAATGATTTGAAGACATCAGATTTTTATTCTGACTATGTTTCATGCATAACCTATCATGAATTGAATGTCAACATTTCTCTTGATTTTTCCATCACTTAATTTTCAACAAAACACTATACATGACATTCTCAACACTTTTAAGTAGGTTCAAGAACATGTTTTCATGACAAAATCATTTAGGAGGGTTACCTTACCATACATTGATTAAAACAGAATTAGACAACTAGAAATAAAATAAGAGTCTGTTTTATCTATTTTGTTCTTTTCTTGTGGCTTTTACACTTATCAGATCTTACTTAAAATGTTGCTGTAATGCCAACTGATTAAAACAAAAATGCGCATGTGTTTGTGTTTCCCACCATTTTTTCTCTATTTAAAAAGTTTCATGAAATGAGCCAGCTTTTAAGCAAACTAAGATCCAAGCTTCTGTCCAGGTTGTATGCATCATTAAGTAATAAAAAAGTATCCCAGATGATTTGTTTCTTTCAGATAAAGACTTAATTCTTGTTTTCTACATAATACAGTGTTAGAAAGCTTTACACATGCCAGGATTTATCAGACTTGTAACACAGTAACCCTGTGCCCTAATTTGGCCTAAAAGCTCTTTAAGATTGCAGCAAGTAAATACCAAAGATTCCATTGCACCGCTTAGACTAGGACTGCTTTTAACAATCATGATGAAAAAGATACCTGTTGTTAATTCAGTGTTTCTAGATTCTTTTTTGCCTTGTATAAGTTGTGCAGCCTTTTTAAACGTTTATCATTGAAGGTACTAATAAAAATAGTCACTAAAAAGGTACATGTCACAAAATTCGAATAAACATTATTTTATGGTGTATAAATTGAATAGCTGTTGCAAGTAAGAAAATACCAGCATATACCTGGTACCTTTTCATGAAATAAGAAGTTTCACTAAAAAAAGGTTTTCCAGTTTTATCTTCAAATCTTGTATAAACAGTCTATGCCTGTAACGTACATTTTTTAATTTAAAATTCTATGTAAGTCTAATCAGCAGAGGTATTAAGAGTTACATGAGATCATGGATTCCCAATTTCACTTTGTCGGTGACAACAACTATTACAACGTTATAGGTGTGATTCTCTTCAAGTTGTAAGATTTTTGCATAAGAAGTGTGCTACTTCTCTACATGGGAAAGGTCAGGAGATAAAGTGTCTTGATTATCTATATATCAATTACGATGGGAGTGCATTAGTTAAGGATATTGGTAATGAGGAATGCATTAAGTGATGTATGAGACGAGGGACAAAATCAGATTGTATATATTTATAGAGTGGCAGATTTCCATGACTTTGTTCTTTCTTTTTAAAAAGGAGGACAAAAGTTTTCCGTAAAAAAATGTTCAAGTTAGGAAGGCTCTTAATGTTTGTTATTTTACAGCAATGACTTACTAAATTCAGTAACAAGTCAAACTGAATAAATAAATTTCCAGATGATTTTGACATGTTATTTGAGTGAATGCAATGTATGTTTTAGTTCACGAAAATTAATGTTCAACCCAAATTGTTATATTTGCTTTACTTGGATTGCAATGACATTATTTATTGTTTTAAAAAGAAGGTATAATACAATCAACCAAACAGTTGCCCAACATATTTTGATAGAGAAAAATGACATTTTTTTTGCTATTATCAAACCATAGAAGAAAAGGCTTTGAAATTATCTGTTGAAAGTGGATATTTGAATGATATGAAGAAGTTGTCATATGTTTAATTTACCCTGAAACTCTGCATCTTGTGTGATATTTGTGGTTTTCTCATCTCAACAAAACCAAATTTCATGACCAACTGCTGATATCCAATCCCTCACATAGAGCCCACAGCAATTGACATATTGTTATGACAAACCATCAATATATACATATTTAATAGGACATGCTAGGTGCACATATTTTGACCTATAGCCCCTGGGTAAGCTACCCCTCTTCCGTACCAAAATTTCATTTTCATCCTAGATTTTATTAAACCAACATCATAGTCATACCAGTTATTTGATTATTCAATTTTGACAGATTGAAATGAAACCACTGACAGTGGTATCATCTTGATTTGAGGGAGATGCGTGTGGTCATGTGATTCATCATTGCATTGCTGGAATTTTGTTTCAACCTGAGGTCATAAAAATACAAGCTTTATCAAATATGATTTTATGAAATATGACAGTTTTTATTAATATGGAAACTGTCCAAGTTTTGGAGCTGATTTGACAGTCCTACCTAATCTAGCAAAGTAAAAACATGATATCTTTATAAAGGAATAACGTAATACTCTCTGAAGTACCTTAAACCTGTAATATTAATACAGAATGTGATGACTGAAATCCATGAATGTATTGATTGTAATTTTGAAATCATTGACTATAACATCTAAAGGAGGTGTCACACATCACCGTATAGATGAAAACGTACAAATAACGTATACTGTTTTGATTGTATGGTGATGTTAGTTATGCATTCGGTAGAAACACGTTCAATCCGTTATCCATCTGGTGGGATTTATGCACTGGAGACATATAATATTAAAACTTGCGAACCGGAAAGTGTGAAGAGGTATGATTTCAAGTGGGGATCTACCTTGGCTATTGTCTCTGTGCCTACTCGTACGTTACTAATTCGGTTTGTATGTTCCTCATACTTAATTTATTCGTTTAGTACGGCACACGTACGGTTCTCATTCGGCGTTGTTCAGTGAGATGAGACAAGTTTTCCGCTTCTTATCTGCAAGTCGTACGGTCAACATATTCGGTCAATTCATTTCATGTTCGTTAGTCAATACGTTTATTGTATGGATTTCTTCACCGTATATGACCTCTCGCCACCGTATAGCCTAACTCTGTACATTATTCATACGTTTTGGCTTTATACGGTGATGTGTGACACTGCCTTAAGATATAGCATTTTGTCTGCTTAAGACTTT
>JXSR01S058768.1:149008-169997 GCA_000969725.1 Ophiothrix spiculata | reverse complement strand
TTCAGTTAGAAGAAGCAAGAAGCATGTAGAAGCAATGATGTCTTTGAAGTTCTATAATTATATTTGTTAAATAGTTCATATTTTTACATTGCCAAAGAAAAATGCTAGGAAAAACTTGCAAGGACAGGAATGGATCAAAAACAAATTCACGTACAAGATTGATCCGATCGGTGGTTGAAGTCCATGCTGCATCATTCACATCGGTCATCTTTTACTTAAGCAATAAGTTTACACTGTATACACGAGCCATGGCACTTTTTATTTATCTATGGTGTCGCCAATAAATTAAAATAAAATTCTAAAGTTTAGAATTAAGAAATAAAGATCGTTAAAATCTGACCATTATGATACCAAGACCTCCCACATTAATATTCATTCCTGAAGTTTTGGCAATATGAAAGAGTTATTTGTTGTATTTGGTGTATCACTTGGGAGAGCGATTTTAAGGGTACGGCATTTCCATTAAGATGTGTTTGATTCTTCAAATTAAGAATCAGCTCTCGCGAACATCTACCTGGCAAGTTTTTAAGTTTCTGAAATATACAAAACACAAATATTTATTTGGAATTTTAAAATATTCATAGCATACCGGTATCAGTTTAATATTGATTCAATTAGAACGGCATAGTTTAACCCTAAAATTTTCTTCCTCATCAAATGAACTTATCAAACACCTATCCTATACATTTGATATTTATAATTGACAAGTAACTGCACAGTAAAAAAGTATTTTGTTACTAGAAATACAACATTAGCCTAGATAGCCTGACTGAGAATCATCCTTAATTTAACTTATGAGGCATGTAATATAATTTGCTTCAACCTATGTCTTATACAACAAGAGTAGAGCTTTTTTGAAATGTCATTACCAAAGATGCGCTTTCGTATGCTATCTTTCCCATGTACTTCCCAACTATAACTCGTGTTTTTTGTATTAAAATCACACTAATCAAAGCACTGACAACTAGTGCGTGTTTTTTTAGTCTTCTACCAATTCCTTTCGCTCAAAGACACCTTTTTAAAAATATCATAAATACGTTATTTTCTGACAAATTGGGAACTACTTAAGCCTGGCTCACACTGTGACAATTTCACACCGGAGAATGGCGAAAATGGACATAAAGCAACGACAGCAGAATTTTAAATTCGGCAGCCTATGGTGGCTATTGAATTAGCGTGATTCCTGGTGGTATAATTAACTTCATGTTAAGCTACACGTCTATCGCAAGCAATCGGGGTCATAACGTATTGCCACAACGCGTTGTGAAAACCCCACAACGCGTTGTGAATATTCCGCAACGCGTTGTGAATATTCCTCAACGCGCTGTGAAAATAACCAATCAGAACTATGTATTCTAGCTGAAAAATTAAAAGGAAACCTTTAACAACGCGTTGTAAAAAACTTTTTAAACTTCTACAATGCGTTGTGAAACTTCCACAACGCGTTGTGAGACTTCCACAATGCATTATGGGACTTAAACAACACGTTGTGGCAATACGTTATGACCCTTTATTTCACACAACGCGTTGTAAATTAGGGGAAATATTTTCGTGCAATAGCAGAACAGCTTTAATAGCCACAGTGACAGATGCAACCGATTAAAATGCATCATCCATAAAAGACGTTCTGTGATTGGTTGAAACATTCCATCCAGTTCACAACGCGTTGTGCTAGAGTGTCATAACGTATTGCCACAATGCGTTGTGAAATTTTGTTAAGGAAATTCAATAACGCGTTGTAGATGTATTTACAACGCGTTGTTGATTGCTTCTTTTTAAAATTCATGCTTGAATACAAAGATTTGATTGGTTGTTTTCACAACGCGTTGTGGAATCTTCACAACGCGTTGTGGCAATACGTTATGACCCTGAATGGCTTGCCATACACGTCGTTTGCCGTTATATATACCTCAATATGCTACAGTGTGAGTCTGCCTTAAAATAATCTTTCGCCTGTTCACAAATATGTGATAGTCAATCTTAAAAGAGCCGTCAATGAAACAAACTGTCTTGGCGCAACAGGTGAAAATACATGTCAAGGTCGTTATTTGCCGAAATTAATTTTTAACAGAATCAAAATCCTTGTGCTTACTTCAAAACACCAGCAAAATTTCATTTCAGGAAAATGATAAAAAATATGAAATATTTGGTCAAATGCATAAAAAGGGAGTATTTGCTTCAAGTAAAAATATTAAGTATAAGTAGTTACTTCCAAAGTAATAGTCAAAGTATAATTAAAATCTCGGTTTGGTATGCATGACCATTTCATTTTACTACAAAGGAAATACTTTTCTACTACCATTTGTTTAAAGTGTTTAAATTTGACAAATCGCAAATTTTTTTCAGCTCCTTTTCCTTCCTTGTATTTTTTTATAATCACTCACAAGCCATGAAATCGTTTCAGCTGAAGATATAAATTAGTGCTCATTTTAAAGTTTAGCCTATAATAGTCGTATATGCAACTCAGTCTCAGTCGCGTCTTTACACCAGATTAAAAGAACTTCTTCATTTCTCGATCAGGTAACAATCTGTTCGGTTGAGACTCAATAGGCAAGGGGCAACCTATCATTTATACACACATTAGAGGTATTATAGGGGCAACCTACTTTTGTGCAAATAACTGTTGGCAAGGGGCAGCCTTCAGGAAGTCTCTTTTCAGAGCCACGAATATCTCATAAGAATAACACATTAGAGGTTAGGGGCAACCTACTTTTGTGTGAATCTGTTGGCAAGGGGCAGCCTTCAGAAATGCTCTTTCCAGAGCCACCAAAATCTCAAAGAGGTGATCTGCTTTCAACACTGTTGGCAAGGGGCAGCCTTCAGTGACTGGCTCATGTGAGTCGTCAGTGGGAAGTGACGGCCCACATGTCTTAATAATAATATTTGTCCTGAAGAAGTCAGAGCTACTCCTGACGAAAGCTTGACAGTTCAAAACTTGTCCGACGGCGAACCCGTTAAAATCTACTAATTGTTAAAAGAACTCTGGCTTGAAGCCAAGGAGTGCACCACAATTTGCCAGTGGTATAAAAAATCGGCTTGGTTATTCCAATTGTAGGTGTGAAACAATAAACACCTCTATCTTTCACTTATTGCTATAAAGATGCCATGTCTATGGTCACCAGTCGCATTATTTGATTAGTGGTGTGTATGAATTATCTGAATCTTATAGACTCTACTATCTTGGAAACTTTATAATACGGCAAATGTGTACCGTTATAATTCTAACCTTTTGGTCAAGTAAACGGTGGATTTTTGAAGCATTTACTAAGACAGTCTAATAAGTGGTGACGATATACATCTCACTTCTATCGTCACCACTCCTTTATTTCAATAGATATTTCCGATATTTATGAATTATTCAAATCTTATAGACCTTTCTGTGGAACATCATAAATATGACAAATTTAACCATTATAAAACTTAACTTTTGGTAAAGTAAACGGTCTTGGTAGCTCTGACGCTACCTTGAATTTTCAAGCATTTACTATGAAAAGTCTAGTAATTACTTGGTTTTATGCATATGAGTGGTAGTATTCCCTTCTTATCAAGTAAAAGTTAGAAGAGTAAATCCTTCTAGTAAAAAGTTTGTAGTATAAAGCTTTTACTGCATTTATGCATACAAACAGCAGTATATACTCAAACTATCAAGTAAAGAGCATTTACTATTTTGTATGCATATGACCCATTATCTACATATTTTTAGGACAACCAACAGAAAATACAGGGCATACTGATCTGTGAACTCGTTTAACTTAATTATACTTTTACTCCAAGACAATCGTTTAACGCACAATAAATTGAGTTCTGGAAATCGAGTGAAATTCATTGAGGTGTCATTATAATTCTTATAACATGGTTTTTGCAAATCGTAAAAGAGTACAAAAGGTTGCTTTAACGGCTGGTTTGGGATGGACAGTCACATATATGATTTTGTCACAATTGCATGGTACAGTTTGCAGGAAATCAAGTTGATTGAAAGGGACTTTCGTTTACATCAACAGAAGTCGTCAGATAACGACTTGCTATTCAGCCTATTGCAATTAACGATGACTATTGAAGCATGACTAACGACGACTTTAACTGCTGGACATTTTCAACACGAATTATCTCTTTAGCGACTTACAGTGATCTATTTCGTAGTGTCTAAACAAAGCTTTAATTGGCAAATTTCATCAAATAAGGAACATTTCATTAAATAAGATACTGGAAATCATGGTTAAAATCCTAGGTATAGGAATTAGTACAGAACTCTTTTAGCAAACGGGCAGTTTATTTCATTACCTAGTGAATTGGGTATCACATTGTATGGCATAATGGTTTCATTTTTTTCTATACACGTAATTTAAAAGGAAAGCTCGTTTCATGTGCATTATTGTCGTAACAATTAAAACATTCAAACTTGGCTATTGCAAACAAATGCTTTATCAAAATTATCTAAATACAAAGATACACACTGGATAATATCGCAATATTTCTAAATGCATGAAGACATTGGAGCACTCTTAAAAAATCCCACTGTTTCTAAAAAGTACATACATTTCTTCCTTGTGTCCTCTTTTGTTCCATTTCCCCATACCCTACAAAATCCAGTGACACATTTATGAAAAAAATTCAACCCAAATTGAGGAAAACAATAAGTATTGCTTATTGCAAAGTTCTATAACCGAATATTAAGGGATGATATAAACCCTTAAGTGCATCCAGCAATTCATCTTAAGACAACCACCTGCATTAACATGTGCAAAAGGATGCAGTGTATGTTTTCCTTACATCGAAGTATGGAAACAACAAGACTCTTCTTTGACAAAAAGTGTGTCATGTGGAGTAAATTTAAATTTAAAGTAAGATTCTGCCTGTGAAAATTTGCATAAACTTATATAACTATCAGCAATCAGATATTCTTGTTTAGTTGGATGTATATCTGTATTTAAGTGACGTATAAAGTGGCAGGTTAAAGATTCTGGCTTTCTATAATGTCTGTAATTGAAATCCATATGAAAATGTTGAATGCTGGCATCTGTAAGTGACTAGGTTCGTCTCGAGGATTTTTTCAAGGCAGAAAAATAGCTCATGAATATGAAGTATAAATTCATTAAATTGATTGTTTTTTATGTCTAAATGCAATCAGTCTACAAACAAGTGTAATTACCAAAGTGTAATAAGACATTTCAAACCATGCCTTATACACTTCGAAAGTTTTTAAATCTTCTTTTTGGGTGAAATCTAACCATTATTTAAAAAAGAATGTTCAAGTTGCATCAAACTACAAAATACACACAAATCAAACAATTTCCCTTAGGGGAGATACATCGATGTCAAGATTCTCTACATAATGAATATGTAAAAAGTCTGTTTGAATAACATCTTTATTGCCACTTATTTCAAAAACAAACAAGAGCATTGATTATATGCAAATTTTATTACAGAGAATAAATAGGAAACAAACTAGGAAAGTGTAAGTAAGTAATATCTAATAATTATATCTGTAAATAAGATGCAAGTATGAATTAATTAGAAATCATGTATGAGATGCATATTTTACTTGTTCTTATTGTGTTTCTAACTGATCGGGGTTTCCCCCTTGACAATATCTAATTAGCTGTTAAGATAATAATGATGTGTTTTAATTACTAGTATATTTGCAATTTTTTTGCTACTTGTGTGTTTTTAACCTAAGATATGCTATGTAAGCTACTGAGGTTTTCCACCTTTGGGGTCGGCTGCTGGTGTCCGCCTGCGGTCCTACTTTTTTCCTGCTGGTGCTGCAACCTGTATTTTTTGAATAAGTACCTATGTAATGTTCTTGTATTTAATTATGTAATTTTTATCTTTTAATGTAAGTTTATATGTTTTTAATATGTAAGGCGCCTTGATCTTTTGGAAAGATGCCTAATAAATACCTTTTATCATATCATATCATTCAAGAACACATTTTTATCTTTTGTTTGTTGGTTTGTTTGTTTACCTCGGTTGGTCCGTGACGGACACATGCCATTAGATCCATGATGAACTCATGGTCTCTTCCAAGCTCATACAAAAGTACCAACCTGGATAGCCAGAAATGGCTAATCTATGCATGCTGGCCAATGCATCTTTGAAAAGATGCCGAAAATAGAAAAGATAGCAAGAAAAAGAGAAAGAGAAAGATGGCCACACCCTACACAATTGTACAATTTACTCTCAGCCCTTACTTCGTGAGAAAAGAAGTCAGGAATTCTAATCTCATGCCCCGATGCAAAAGCTTAATTCATTCTTCGCTTCAAAAGCCTTATAGCAAAATGTAATTCATTTTTAAAATGGAATCCCCTTATTTTTAGACAAAACAATACCTTCAGCTAAATCCAAATGACATTATAAGAAAATAATATAACAGGTAGTATATTCCCTAACTACATTTTAGCAGATCATGTATCGCATACAAATGATAAAGAACTAGTATATTAGAAGTGTTTAATTTTGTGCAAGTGCAAGATATTGCTGAACAGGTGTGACGTAACTGGGGATCATAATAGGAGTGGAACAATACGTTTGGTCTAATATATTTCATTTTTTTTAAACAAACTTTTAACAAATATTTCTTTTCATGACATATTAGTGACATGAGTACAAAACATAACACAATAACATATTGCATTGTTTATACTTTGAGATCTGATTTAATTGAATACAAACCAGAATATATGATTCCATGATATAATTTGATAATTAGAGACAGATACCTTTCTCACACCCAGCATAATTGCTTTCACTTACTTTATGTTTAATCAAAGCAGGGCATGTGCTTGCATTTAATCAATGAATCTTAGGATTTACCAAATTTGTTAAATGATGAATCTGACCTTTAAGATTTTATGAGATACTATAAAGTATTTATTACGTTACCCTAGATATAAATATTTTGTGATTAAGAATCATGCTTAAAACTATCCTTATGAAGTTTATTTAATTTTCTTCAGCATATGCTATGAGCGCATTTGGGTTAACTACCTCAAAATATCATTACTAAGAATGTTTGCATGTTTGGTTTCCATTGCTTTATATATAATTATGTGTTAATTCATTTAGATTCCATCAGTGTTCGACATGATTCGTACATATCATGGACTTCCTATCTGGCTTTTGTTAAAGGTTGGAGGAATGTCATGTTCACTGTAATATTTGTACGAATATCACGAGATTTTACTTCAATTAACAAGTTCAAAATGACATAAAGAGACCACTTCGAAAAAGTTAACGCTTTTACGCCGAAACTTCATAAGTTCAAAATGACATAAAGAGACCACTTTGAAAAAGTTAACGCTTTTACGCCGAAACTTTATAAGTTCACAATGTTCAAACAATCTGATTCTGTTCTGATTTTTTCATATTGTATACTTCTTAATGCTTTTTAATGAATTGCAATAATATTATTGTATAAGTATGTGATGTTGATTTTGAATGATAATGTAATAGCCAATAGGTCATCAACCGTGACGAAAGTGTATTTTCCCTAGGTCACGTGTACAATCTACTGCTAACTAAATAAACTTTCCCGTGAAACATATAACCAGGTCATCGGATTTGGATCGTCGCGGGAAAAACAACAGTGGACGACACTAGTCCTGTTATCAATAGGAGAAATATGAGTAATCACTGGATAAGCCTAACAAAATAATTTCTTACACATAATATCATTTTTTATAAAATAAATAATACGTCAAACTCATAAACACTCTTACCGCGTCTCCCAATTACGTCAATCTTGGTCAACAACAGCATCTTGAAATTCAAAAAGACTTCTAATGTACTAGTTTTTCTTCTATTCTTGATAAAATTGTATGCAACAAAGATACCCTTTTCTTGGTTACAAACTTATGCATTGCCACAGGAGAAAATACTTGATATGATATCATTCCTTAATAATGACAAATTGAGAAATCTTCCGTTTTTTTAGGTTTACAAATATTTCAATGTAGGTATGTTAGATTTTTGATACATAAAATAAAGCTTTGCAGCTTTGTCATTTTATGTCGCTATAAAAGTTGACTTATTTGTATCGATTTTCTCATTGACATGTTATCATAAGTCATGAATTATTCAGAAAAAGTGAAATATACCGCTAAATGAGAAAAACATCACCAATCTGATTATTTCTCAACACAGGATTAAATATGGACATTTTAACACCATAAAAGTATACATTTTTTAAAAGCTCATACTACAAGGTTACAAAATATACAATGATACTGACATTATACATGGTGTGTGACAATTATACAGGGTGTTACTAAAAACAAAGTGTTAATTTTACTCTCTTCATAGACCTCTTTTATTCTACACAGCCATCAACATAAAACAAATCAGGGATGGATTTGTATTGATAAAACACAGGGCTCTCAATAAGAAATAGAACTTTTCACTTAATATCTATACGGTGAAATATACAGGGTGGTTAAAATCATATACACTTCAAAAGGATTGTATGCCTCCATGGGCTATTTGGTGAGTTCTTAATACGTCTTAGCAATTATAGTTTGAAAATGCTTGAGACAAGTTACATTCAAATTTCTGCTTACTATGGCCATTCTGGTGCATTTTTGGTATACAGGGTATTCAAACATGCATTATTTCTATAATGAACCTGATCCGATAGACGTTGGTTTATTTGTTACTGTTAATCCGTGCATTTACGGTACTATGCATTTACAACAAGTCATTACTGTTATTCATCCACGTTTTCACAACGTACGAAACTTGTCATGAAAATATTGACCTTTGAACATTGTTGAAACTAGTAGTGGAAATACCCTGAAAAAGACAAAGTTTATCCTCACCTTACTATAATTAATACATCACCTACCATTAATTTTGGGCATAGATAGGTATATTTATCTTTCATTAAAGCGTGTGTGAAAAAAAAGCGTGTAGGATTTAAAACTTTTTCGAAAGATTGGTAATTTTTCACAAGTTTGTGTACATGTTAATGGGCTTTTCCTCCACCGTCTTTTCCTCCACCGCATCACCCGTTGACTTGGCTCACATTTTAAGCCATATATATCATAATATTTGTTTAATTGTCTTGAAAAGTTTTGCATTTAAAAGACAATTAAATTGCTAAGATAACCATACCAAATTTGTTGCAGTAGGTATAAAAACTTCTTGAATAAAATTACATTAAACTACGAAGAATGAGTTTTTATGTTACATCTCCCCCATATGTGCATGACCAATTCATTACCTATGATCATATAGTTTTTGAATTTTGATGCATATCTTATGTCATAATTGTTATTGTATGAGGAATGTTTATATATATGACCGTCATGTGATCTTCAATCTCTAACCAGACGTAAATTCGTCATTTTGTCATTTTTAACTTTTACATATATCAAAAGACTATTTATTAGGATTTAAAAAAACACCCCAATGAACATCATTCGACATTTACAACAAAAGCTATGGTTCTTCAATGACTTAGTCAGTCAGGCAATATTATGTAGATGCAGTAAGTTAAATCTTGAATTTCAAAGTGAGATTTGGGATACTAATTTGGGTTTTAGGATACAAACTTAGGTAAACTGAACGACCAGTTATATTTGAAAGAATTTTTATTAGACAGCTATGACAATTTAATTTTTGAAATGTAGTTATATAGAGCATAGCCTCTTTAAGTAAGTTTCACTAATACAGACTTCTTGATATAAGATTGATAACTTATTGTGTTAAAAGTTTCAAACTACCTTGCTTATGTAACCAAGAACTAGGGTAAGATAAGATTGTCTATCAAATGTAATTCTTGTATAAAAAATGTAGGACATGCTTATGTAACGTAAATAATCAATTCCAATTTTGATCAAAATCTATTTCAGTTTAATCAGAAGGAGTCACTAGATCCAACCTATTTCTGCAAATATTTGTGTAAACTATCCTGATCAAACTCTATCAAGTCTCAAATTATCTGGATGAAAAATGTATCATGATGTATCTGTATATGTAACGTGTTTAGACACCTTAATACAAATTACAAATGACATGTTTGTTAACCTCAAAATGTGTGATTTAGATGACACAAGTGATATTATATACTGTATTAGTACATTCAACAAAGTTGACACATAATTTAAAATAGTATATCAAGGAATGACCCATATACGTTTAAAAGTACAATTCACGGATACATCAACGATCCTGCCATCATTGATTTTAACAAGGGAAGTTACTTTCATGCACATTCAACTTGCAATGACAAGGTTTTTACGCTCATTAACCCACACTAGTATTCAAAAGTATCTCAAATTGGCAAAAGTGTCTCAAATTAAAAATCATCTCATAATGTATCTCGTATTGCTTATTAATTTTTGGAGCAAAATGAGATACATTATGAGATGATTTCCAATTTGAGATGCTTTTGACTACTAGTGTCCACCTCACATATTTGAGGTTAGCACTAAAATTTGATATATTATGAAGACATTTTAATGACATACTGACAGGTTTTCATATCTAAACCATCAAGTTGTAGATATAAACTTTTTTTCAAAAAAAAAAAAAATATTTTCAATTTTGATCGAATATCTTGTAACCATGATAACTGATTCACATACTGTCTTATTACAGATAATTCATATAACTGTAAGCCAATCTGTTATCAAAATCAAGTAAATTTGTGTTCTCTTATTTTCCAAATGTTGGTGGTATTGAGAAGACTGGTCTACAATGTATAGCCTAATATGATTTTGTTTTTAAATCTAAATTTTTTGGTTAACATACAGAATTTCTTTTATGCTATAATATTTATGTGCCTCATATTTCCAATATTGAAGAAATCCATGGTGCAAATATCACTTCCATTGTTAAAGGGAAAAAAATGACATTATTTTCTATGTAAAGAATGGTTCTCTATAAATGACGTCAATCATCCAGGTTGCATCAAATAGAATTTTTTTATAATAAATCTGATCAACTAGACTTACGTTTTTGATACCTACAGTATCGCTCCTCATCCAAGGAGCATCATCAGGCCGTGTGATCTTCAGTCGGCTTGTTGATCCGTGAAGGTGTAGAAATTATTTCAAAATATGAAAGTACTCAACGCATCAATAGGATTTCTCTAGCAATAAGATTGTCGACGTGGTCTTTAATTCTAGAAGTTGGTGACTTTAAATACCATCAAATACTATAATTATTTAACAATCAAAAAGAGTTTGTAATAAGTTACTGCCTAGCATTAGTGCAAATACACACCTATTTCAAAAGTATATCGACATAGTTTACGCTTTTCTTCAATCAGGTTTGCATTAAATTAGTGCTGCACATCTTGTTTTTTTTTTATCTGATTATTTTGAGTAAATCCAAGTATATCCAACATGACACAGTTTTTCATGGCTGATTATTAGTAATACATGCTCTGCATCATCCATGACACATGCCACTAGGCGCTTTAAGGTAGATACCTGAAGAAAGCTTTTTTTTTCTTTTATCAACAGTTGACTGCAGATCTAAAGTTTTAATTTACAACATTTACAATATTTTTCCACTATAAAACTGTTTAACACTACAGCGGTAAATGTGCAACTTAAGGATGGTAGATTAAAAGGACACGTGAACCTTTAAAATAGTCTTTTTTGGACAGGACATTATGGAAATATTGAATATTTTATAATATTATATATAGTCACATGCATCTCACACCTCGGGATCACCACCGCACCCTTCTTTACCATGTTTTATTTGTATACTACCAAACTTTACGCATGCCAATATCAAAATCACCAAACTCCTCAGAATGGTGTGTTACAGAAAATGTCACAGGAAATGAGGGTTTGTATTATTAAAAAAAATGAGTGAAAAGGACATTTTTGAAAAAATCGGTCACCAATGACCCGAGTTTGTGTATACTTTTGACAAAATATATCACATGAGCAATTGTTGTGCCTTATGCAAAAGACGGGGGCATATTGCAAAAACATCTATGACGCGCATGCTTGTTGAAATTTGCGACCAAAAGCGTAAGCCAAAAACCTTTGATACAAATGAAGTGGTAATTATTCATACAATTCACGTCAGACGATTTGTACAGTAACGGGACAAATGAAATCCTCTTGCCATGCTCGTCCGTGACCTCAGAAAACTAGCAACACTATCACCATAACTTAGAAACGCAAATAGTCTTAGGCGCAAGCAAATGGTTTAAGGGACTAATACATTTACATATCACAAATATATTGGGAAAATTTTGTTAATTTTGGCTGAAAAATAACGTGATTGTTATAAGTTATAATGCAAGCGGAGTGCCATTTTTGTATAAGCTAAACATACGAGGCAATTTAAAATTCACATATTTGAAAAATGAATAACCTTTGAAATTTGCCCGAAGTGTTCAAATACATGGGGTAATTAAATGTGAAATTGTACATCATATATGATACCTTTTTTGCTGCGGAATTAAATTAGATTAGAGGGATTAACTACTAAAATAAATCGACCTACATTCTTTACTTCTTTGTTTAGGCATGTGATGGAAAGGCCGCATCTTGCTTTAGTTTTTGAGTATATAAAGGAAATACACCTTACTTGAGTACTTTTTATTAATGACATTTCAGAATACTTCAAATATACTATCATAACATATATTAAAGCAAAGTATGAAATACCTCAAAAATGCAAGCCTTATTCTCAGTCAGGATATCTAGGCTAATGTTATAAATACTGTAAATTGATTCTTCTTTACTATGTCATGACATCTTGTCAGATATACATATTAATATATAATTTTATTTGCATTATTTCCTTGAAAAAATATTTAATCTGAAAATTTAAGAGATACTAGTGCAATAAGATATTTTTTTGAGAATCATAGTTATTTAGATCAAGACAAAATTTAGCACCTTGGTTAGCACCAAATTATTTGACAAGCATAAAACAAGGGCAGCACCACAGTTTGTAATTTATAAACTCTTGAGAGCAAAGCTGTATTAATTGAAAAATAGACATATCTTATGTGACACGATCAATGGACATGTGTTGCATGTTGGCAATTTTCACTAAAAATGTTTAGTTCAACACGATTAAAAATGCTATTTTTTATCCAAATCTCATCGCTTATGTTTTTTGCGGTTACAGAGATACAACAAGTATTTGAAAGGCAATAACATTAAAACACAAAATAATAATTGTTACAATTCACATTCAGTATAGTTGGTCCCGCCTTGGCAAAACAATGCATTTGTCGGGTCCTACATGTTACTTTTATATCATATGTATTATACATCAGATATGTTATAAAAAAGTATTAAAGAACCGACAACTGCATCCTTTTGCCTCGTCAGGACACACAATACATTCTGATATGTAACATAAATTATTATAAATTTTGCAATATCATCAGTTCCTACTTGATCAAAAAAATATATATATAATTTAATTTATAAACATGATCCTGTTTTAAATCGAATGATATCAGATTTACAGAAAAAGAAAACGTGTAACAGAAAGGAAAAAAGTCCAATTATTAAGTCGCATTTGTCCAATAACATCTTGAAATAGACAAGACTACTGATGTACTAGATGTTCATTGCATTTGACAAAACTATAAACATGTATATATTGCCAAAGGGAAGATACTTTATGTGATCACATCTTTGGCGACATTTTGCGATAGCCCTAGGTTTGTTTTGTTTCAAAATAACCTCAATATAAGTAACGTTTTCAGTGAAATGTAATATAATTTGTATTGTATAATATCAAGTAAATTGACATAGAAAAATTATATTTCAATGGAAAAATGTTGTAAAAGAACAATGAAGTTTATACATAAAGCATCAATAATACTTTTTTGGGTCATTACATATGTAAATATTATTATGAAGTAAATCAGTATAGCTACCTTAAATGTAATTCAAATGATACTATATAATTATTGTAGCAACATAAGGAACAGATGCCTGTCAATCTTACGTATCAATCAAGGATATCAGATTTGTTACAAACTTGAATTATATTTAATAAATACAATTGCATGCACTACTTGTTTTAATATAATTGCCCAATGCTAATATCGAACGCTATATATCATTAAGGTTTAACAGAAGCAGGCGAAAGATTTCTTTTTTTGTGTTAAAACAAAATTAGTGAAAAAGAATATCTCATTTGCGAAACTGCTATAATATTTTCCAATTTTTAAGGGCACAAGATACTAGGATATCAACATTACTTAAAAAGGCGCTGATTTGGTAGGTTTTCTAATTATTTTTGTGTATATGTATCAATAAATAAAATGTTATTCGGGTCAACATTATTGCTTAATTTCATACAAGTAT
Source organism: Ophiothrix spiculata (assembly GCA_000969725.1). NCBI lineage: Eukaryota > Metazoa > Echinodermata > Ophiuroidea > Amphilepidida > Ophiotrichidae > Ophiothrix > Ophiothrix spiculata. Next base: position 155,700 of record JXSR01S058768.1, on the reverse strand, counting down.
CTACTGTCTTGAATATCAAAATGTAATTAAGTTTTGAAGGGTCTATGGTTATGGTATGAAATATCAAACATGCAAAGATTCTGTTTTGAGTTGTGACATGTTTATAAAATGCGTTTAACAAGGAACTTGAATAATCTAAAAGTACAGAGCAGAAATCTAAAGGCCAGTAAATTACGTCCTTGGTCAAACTATTTAATGGCACCTGCTGTGTTTCCCCATCACGAGTCATCTTTACATTGAAAGGCATGTTTACCATTTTATTCTAATGTTGATGGAATACATGTAATGAGCTTTGAACAGGAACTTGATTTTTAGTAAAATACAATATAAGCATACAAAACTAGGTCATGTAAGCTGAATGAAAGCATGGAATAGATGTAATGAACCTTGAAGTAGATCGCTAAATTGTCTCTAATATTATAAATACACACTTTGATTCATGCAGATGTTAAGCTTCTCCCGTGTTAGGTTTTAGTGCTACAAAGGTCCATAAAGTAGAGTTAGATTTTAGATGAAAACAATTATCTGTGAGATGGGTAGAAGGAACTAGATAAAAAATTTTGATCAGGATAGATGGACACCTTTACTATATAGCAGACGACAGATGACGAGCAATAAATTCCTGTTTACCTGACTGTTTACTCAGATTTGATTGGGTGGTCATCTGCAGTATCGTCCGTATATTTCAATATGTAAATAAAAAGAAAAGTAGTTCTTTAAAATAATCAGAATATCTTGTTTTTTTCTGGGGTTGAAGCCCCAACCTGAACGGTTTTGAAATCTGCATATGTTCGTACACTAAGTAAGAGCAACAAATGAAATTTTTGAGCTTTAGGTAAAATCAATTTTTTGAATGGTTTCAAACGTCATGACGTCACGTCTTACCCCTGCTATATAGATATCTATTTGTAAACTTGATTCCTCTATGTAAACTATGTTTTTGTTGATAAATGCAAATAGATAGATAATAAAAAGATCCTAACAATTATACTTAAAATCCCAATCTCTCACTCGACAGACAACGAGGGAAGGGGGGGGGGGGGTATTTTAATTCAACATTTTTTCAGCAATACGGTTGTGTCCGTTATCTATTATGTCAAATAATACGGTCTTATCCGTTTGGCACAAGTTCAGTATGATAATTGTTTCCACATTTTTCGCACGTTTTGGCATACGGTGATGGTTGACTGAGCCTTACTCTGAAACCAGCGTTTGCGATTTAACAAACTAATATTATGATATTTATGGAATAATAAATGATGACAAATTCCCCGGCCGTTGCTTTGCCTGATCCAATTTCTGTTAGGACTCGTGATATAGCGCCACCATTTTCGCTCTCTACCTTTTAGACCTGTTCGGTCATTTGGGGTTTGTATCAAATAGGAATTATCATTGAACTGTACTACGCAGTCGGTGAGTTTGCTAGCATCCAATTTATTTCAATATTTAGTTATAATTGTCATGCTCATGTTCTCGTACTATCATAATGGCCCTATTCAGGTTGCTATTACGAAACCATGCATGCCCATGTACTAGGCTAGTGAACTCCCCTATTCACATTACTTTGCTATGCAACAATGGAGTCGTGTTACGCTGGGCCACTGTGTTTATTGTCCGCAGACCTTTCTCAACGAGGGCAGGTTAGGCCTGATACCGTCAATATAGTGACTGCTATGCATTCTAAAATTGTCCTGGTATGCACCAAAATAGTATTGGCTTTAAAATAGGCGATGTTGTTCATTTCTTTTTAAGTCAGGTTTGGATCGGGCTTGTCATAATTTTAATAATAAAAGTCTTGCATTGCCTGTCACCAATATTTGGTGAATGTCAATTTACCTAGCCAATACTTGCAATTTGTGTACGCATTCATTTATTTATTTATGTATTTATTTATTCTTGATTTTCACGAAAAGAGTTTCAACTTAAATACGCTACGAGGTATTGTCATGCAACTTGGGGACATGAATTGTCTTGACATTTTCCACATAAGTTATGGGGTGACAGACATGTGTGAGGTCAAATGGGGTCACAGGGGTCAATTAAAGAATGTCAAATTTTCAACGTTGTCCGATTTCAACGTTTGAGGTGTTCGTCTAGGACCAACGATTAAAAGTGTCCACAGTGACCTTATCGCCCGGCCCTTCATTAGGCGTCAAATGTCAAAAGAAAGGTCAATGGACAGGTCAATTTTTCTACTTTGTCCGTTTCCAACGTTTAAGGTGTCAAATTGTTCGTTCTGGTCCAACAATCAAAAGTGTCAATGGTAACCTCATCGCCCGACCTTTCCCTAGGGGTCAAAGGTCAAAAGAAAGGTCAAATTCTCAACTTTGTCCGATTTCAAAGGATAGGGTGTGTAAAATTGTTCGTCTTGGACCAGCGATCAAAAGTGTCAATTGTGACCCCATCGTCTGACCCTTACTTGGGGATCAAAGGTCAGAAGAAAGGTAATTTCTTAAACTTTGTCCTATTTCAAAGGTCTAGGTGTCAAATGGTTTGTCTTGGACCAGCGATCAAACGTGTCAATATTGACCCCGTTGTCCGACCTTTCCTTAGGGGTCAAAGGTCAAAAGAGAGGTCAAATTCTCGACTTTGTCCGACTTCAAAGATTAAGGTGTCAAATTGTTCATCTTGGACCAGCCATCAAAAGTGTCAATCATGACCCCTTTGTCCGACTTTTCCTTAGGATTCAAAGATCAAAATAAAGGTCAAATTTTCTAAAATCACAAACAAATCAAAATTTGCCAAGTACAAGGTAACATATGCCAAAGGTCAAAATTTGCCAAGTACAAGGTGACAAATTTATTCCACACTCAAAATATGTCAATTGGCAGGGTCCCTGTCTCTCTCTAGAGAGTAAAGTTCTGTTATTTATTCATTTATTTAAATCAACTATTCTTTTTTTTATTATTTATTTATTTACTCATTTATTATAATTATTTTCAACCTATCAATTTCAGAGCAGGACACCAGAACACATGTTTTTTGCGCCGTTCTCTCTTTTAGTTAGCGCGTTTGTTCTCCTTGCAATTATTCAGGGAACACACGCAATAGGAGCCTTTTTACCAACTTGGTTGTCTTTTGAAGTGCCAAGGATTTTATAACTGGCTGCGCTTTTATATTTAGCTTAGGACTAATTTACATGGATGTAGGCATCCAATAAATTAAAGTTATAGCCGACAGGGGATGTACATCAGGGGAACTATAAATGGGATACACCTCGCGTGATCTGGTGAAACAGGTGGTAATCCCCAGAATAAAAGAGTTGCAGTATAAATAATGAGCGATCATCACGTCATATTCTTATTTTCATTCCCAGTGCCTCTGGCAAAGTTTTTTACCAGGTTCCATCAATTGTGCGGGATTCAATGAGCATTTTTGTGGTTAATAAATATGCCTCCGACAGCTTATGGCAAAGCATCTTTCTTTTGGTTTTATTGTTATTTAAGAGTGAATTTTCAGGCATTCACAAAGCTTTTTTATTTCTCTTAAGGGTCCTTCACGATAGATTATGGTCATATTGAAATATCTGTGGGATTTCCCCACAACTCTAATAAGCTCAAGTTACTTTTTAATATAAAGATTTAAATAAGGCTTTAAATATAGAACTTTGCAGAGCTACGGGTGCCTTCATCAAACATACATGCCATGGTTCCTATTATTTTGTATGCTTTTTGGAATTGCATTCAATCAGCAACACGATGGGCTACTTCCCCAAACACCACCCTTTTATTTTTAATATAAAGATGGCAGAATTGCCATTAGCTTGATTAGTGCATCTTATGATGGAAAACGTACAATGTGTCAAAAATAAAAGTTTTCTTCTATTGTTTATATTAAGAGCAAATAACTATACTTCAAGTAAAATTTAAAAAAAAAAGTTAAATCCAGCTTAGACAATTCTAATTAGTGTAATGAAATATGTGAGTACCTAATATATTTTTTGCACTCTTACTATTTAAGATACATGTATGTTGAAATTGCAAATCAAGTACAAATACTAAATATCGCTTTATGCAGCAGGAATCAATACTAACAGCCTTCAGTCAGTCAACCTCAATATGACAGGTGAATGCACTGCTGGCTATAAAGTCATTAAACAATCTCTCGAGCTCTGCACAGATTTTAATTTCACCATTTATTGAGATTAATGAAATCAGCAATGTTCTATAAGTACAATAGCACTGATTTGTATGTCTTTACAAACTACGTGTAGTTGGAATCAAATTTAATTTGATTATACGGTTAATTAAACTTGAGATGTACATTATGCTGCTTCCCTTTGAAAAGAGGGATTTTCCCTGAGAGCAAGACATATATGCAAGAAAATATAGAAATCTAATCAAATAACCGATTTACCAATTGGAATCGAATAGGCTTTTACTCTCCATGAAAATTATTAGTTGTATTTGCACAAAGCATACAAAAACCATATTTACATATTTCTAATTTCTGATCGAATTCTATCCAATGATCTAATTTTCCTTTTTATAATTTTGCCTTCTTTTTATAAATCTTTCCTGTCAGTATGATATTATATGCTTATTACATTTTGGGGATTTTGGGGATTCAAAACGTTTCACATGAAGGTTTTTGCTTTTGCTTTAGCTTAAGTAAAATAATTATTACGGATTGCAAATAAAATTATCATGCCTTGACCAACCATTTGAACAGGATTATGACAAAGGGTAGCACTTTATATTGTACTTGACCCTTAAACATTACACACGTCATAACAATTGAATAAAATATACCGCATTAGAGGTATATATCAGAAAACCTTAATCATCAAAAGAAGCAGTGTGTGCATTCGCATTAATTCAGTCAATTTGGCATTTGAAACAAAAATGCTGAAATGTACTGGAACCAAAAAGTATTTATTCCATACAGCATTAACCTACAAAAAGTGATGGTGGATTGAGAATCATGCCTGAACACCATTCGGAGTTTTCAAACTGGTGGACTTTGTAAGTATTCTAACACGTTCAAGAGCAATTGACACAATTTGTATTCAGAAAATAAGCCTTCATACAAAAATCGAGCATTTTTTACCTAAGGTCATGCGCAGTATTATAACTATAGTTCATAGTTGTAATATATTTCCACACAAACGTTTCGTTTGGGTTTTGCATTGATCATGAAATTTAAACTTGTGTATCACAAATCCTATTTCATATATCACTTGATAAGATCAAGTGTGAATTAATTGGGAATCATAGATTAAAAGCACACCCCATTCATTCTTATTGCGTTTTCATACCGTGCAAAGTTCCTCGTTATAAAAATAATTTTATTAAAATGAATTATGAGATTAGGTATTCACTTTGCTTATTTATCATGTTTAAATAATTTCAAATATAAGGTACATTTTTAAGACTGTAGTGGAAAAAGTATTTACGTCACATTTTGACGAAATTGAGTTATTGGTGGTTTTGAGTTAACAGTAAGGCGGTAAATATTTTGACAATTTTTTGGATGATACAATCCATCGTAAGCGGTCGTCACGTTTGAGTGAATTTTGGGTGACAATTTTAAAATGCTCAGAGTATGTCAAGTTACATATCAAATTAATTGTCATGTCCTGTAGATTGCAAATATATATACTTTTACATATCTTGATGGCTTGGTTAAAGAAATATAAGTCAAAAATCGATCAGAGGTCAAATGAGGTCAAATTTTCAACAAGGTCCGATTTGACCGAATGACATGTCAAAATGTTTGTCGTGACTTGTACATTCCAAATATATATACTTTAATAATTTAGTACTTAATAGTACTTAGTTTGAGATAATTAAGATTGTTTGATAGGCGATCACGATTTTAGAGGAAAAAAGTCCACAATAGCAATTATTGATTACATGAAATCAATAATCGATACAGCCTTCTGAATCACTATAAATAAACATATACCTTATATGTATTCAATACCCTTCTGCACTTTAAAGTTATAGAAACGTCAGATATTTAAACGCTTATATCTCAACACGTATATTATGTGACTTAAGTACTTCTTCCACTAGTAACAGTCTTCAGTCTCTTTCCAGATTATTGATAAGATGCATTTTGTGCAATGTAATTTGATCAAAACATGTTTATGGTTAATGTTAACAGAAACATTCATTTTTATATTTATGTTGAATATTTTGCAGTGAATTAAAAAAGTATATGCTTATCAAAACGAAATCTCGGACAACTATCTACTCTGCATATTCACGCAAGTGATAAAGGCTGTCTCACACTATAACGATGACCAACGTAAGGTGCGTGACGAATGAAAGAAATCTAAAATTATTGGCTAAAATGACGGAACAAACGATTAAGCAATATTTGCTGACGTTTGGTAACGACACGACATGTGGTAAACACGAGAGTAAAAGAAAGACCATCGCAAGACTTGTAAATGACCCGCCATTAACATTCATCACCCTACGTCACTTTCCGCAAGCCAACGTCGTGTGAACGTTGTATTTTAGCCGCTTTGAATTCGTCAGCTTTCTTTGACATCAAACTGGACTCATTCAAAGTTTACAGTTACTCCCCCCCCCCTTTGTCGTTCATCATATCGTGAGCTAGTATTAATATCGCAATAATTAGCGAATGCATTCGCATTTAAATCATTTTTAAATTTAACTAATTATTGGTTCATAAAACATTATAAAAATGCGTATGATACGATATGATATTATGTAGAAGAT
>JXSR01S058768.1:126149-139563 GCA_000969725.1 Ophiothrix spiculata | reverse complement strand
CCCAATGATCACCTGATATTTTCATGCAATCAATTGCCTATTAAAATAGAATGGGAAATCACCTAAAATTGCAAAATATGAATCTTTCAGAAAAAGTCCCTTTCTGTAGCAATCAAAGATTTCAATATTAAGCTTCTCTAATTAAACAATTAATAAACAAAAACAAACAATTCAGTTTCACATAACAATAACTATGGGAGTTTACCTGGTTTCCCCTGCAATTTTAATAAAACCAAATTACCCTTTCAATCGAGAAGACATCCTATGACATGGACAATTGAGCAATGGCAGTGGTAGAGTCACGTACCCTTATATCAGAAAATAGATTTTTATATTTCTATTTTTTAGTATACTTCTTTGAATTGCATTTCAGCAAGACTGTTTTTTCCCTGAAACTACCATCCTTTTCTGTTAAAAAAACATGGAAAATAATTTAGCTTGATAAGTGCATTACATGTTGAACAACCTGTAACTATTCACCACTTTCATGGTCTATATAGTTTTCTTCCATTGTTTTATATTCAAAACTAAGATAGTCATGTGAAATAGAAAAAAAACAATGTCATATATTTTAGAATTTTCTAGTAGCTGAAAATTATAGTTTGAATGTAACATTTAATTTTTCTAACTCTTAGAATTGTAGATATGTTAAAACGAAACATACGTGTCCGTAATTAAAAATCATATAGTGCAATTTCCTCTTTTCCTCGAATATCACCCATCGCTCCTGTATTCAGGAAAAATTAATACCGCAGCTCCTGTCATCAAACCTCTGTATGGCAGGTGAATGCACTGCTGTGTTCAAAGGCATTAAACAATCTGTCGAACTCTGCACTGATCTTAATTTTACCATTTATTAAGATTAATAATATCAACAATGTTCTACAAGTACAATATCATTGATTTCTATGTTTTACAAACTGGTTAGAATCAAATTTGATTTGTAGATACGTTTAATTAAACTTCAGATTTTCCCCAAGAGGAGGAGAATTTGGATGCACATTTAAATGAAATAACCGATTTACCAATCGGAACGGAAATGCACTCACTCTCTAAGTACTTTTTTTTATAACACAAGACGACATACACCTACTCCTTTTTTTTCCGTTATTTGAAATCTGATTAATGATATCAATTATCTTTCTTATTGCTGTGTTATTAGTTCTACTAGCGGAAGAGGAAAACAATAAAACAATATTTGTTGAAGATTAAAAAACATTGAATCACAAGAAGAAGATTATTTGTGAATAACTTTAACATTTATCTCTGATCTCGATACTACGAAACCAAATGCTGTGTTGTATAGGCAGTTGAAGTAATGAAGTAATGTAAACTATTCATTATCTAGTAGTGGTTGGTATTCCTCAAAATGTGTGTTTCCAGAATTGACTCATTGAAATACAAAGTCAACTGGTAATAATGTAGATTTAAGTCTTTGAAACCTGTTTCTTTATTCTGTGCATTAAAACTAGTTTAAATAAAAAGCTTTAAATCTGTCAGATGATTTGTACCAGAAATCACATAGTGGGAGCATGGGTAACTAGGCATAAAGTAATAAGTTCAAGAATAAAATGAATATTCCCAAAGCTCGTATATTTCAGAAAACATAAATTTGTTTATATTAGATAAGAATATATATACACAGACTAGATTTTGATGGAAATATTAGGCACATCAACGGAAGAATATTTTGATTTTTTGATCCTTACTGAACACGTGTGTAAATGCATATCGCTATAATTAAATAAAGTAAAGCATTAATAGTTGATCAGCCAAGCGGTTTGTGTGCATTCTCTTTAATTCAGTCTATTTGACATTACAAAATATTGCAGAATGATCACAAGGGTTTTATAAACTGGACCCAAAGATATATTCATTACACTCTTCAAAAAAAGATATTGATTAGTAACAAGACTGACTTGATTTATACTTATGTTATGGAACACGATATTGATATACTTTGTCTCACTGAGACATTGATGCGTAAGGATGACCCTGTTGTCATCAGTGAGATGTGTCCACCTGGTTATGCATTTATCAATTTCCCCTGCGATTCATCTGATCACCATGGAGGCATAGGTGTTCTTTATAAGTCGCAGATCAATTTATGTCACTAATCTTGACATTCCCATATCCCAGAAATTTGAACATGCCATCATCTCAACTATGTCCAGAACTCTGTACATTCAAGTGTTATTCTTTATATACCTCCCCCATCTGTAACGAACAAATATAAGATATATGCATTTCATGAAGAATTTGACAATTTTCTTGACTGCGTGAACCTTCTTCCAGGAAAAGTCCTTTTGATTGGTGACTTCAATGTTCACTACAATCGTCCTTATAAAAGCGACGTCAAACGTTACTCCTCCAGTTTGTCTTCGGTTGGCATGACTCAGCACGTCAAACAGCCAACTCACAGAAGTGGAAACATCCTGGATCATGTAATCACTAAACAAAACGAAACACTTCTTCATAATTTAGATGTTAAACATGTCCTTTTAACTAAAGACCAATTTATGATAAACTATCCCTCAACTTACCTAAGCCTGAAACAGCTGTTGTCTCACGTACATTTAGGAAGTTCCGTAACGTTTTCTGTTGATCTTGAAAAAGACATGTCAGCTTTTTCACAGATAATAACTTCTGATGTTAACGAGCTTCTTGAGGACTTCAACAATTCTAGTGAGCGATTTTCAGTTTTCTACCGATTTCTTGCGCCCAAAGACACATTTTTAAAAATATTCTAATTACGTTATTTTCTGACAAATTGGGAATTACTTAATCCTGGTTCACACTGTGACAATTTCACACCGGAAAATGGCAAAAAAGGCCATATAGCAACGGGAGAAGAATTTTTAACTACGGCAGTCTATGGTGTCTATTGAATTAGTCAGCCTGATTCCTTGCGGTAAAATTAACTTCAGGTCCGCAGCTACACGTCGCTTGCCGTTATACCGCAATATGCTACAGTGTGAGTCAGCCTTAAAATAACCAGTCATCTGTTCACAGATATGTGACCGTCAGGAAAATGATAAAAAAGTATGAAATATTATCTGCATATTTTGAGGACAACCAACAGGAAAAACAGGAATTGCTGATATTTTAACGCGTTTATCTCAGTCAATCTTAAAAGAGTCGTAAATGAAGCAAACTGTTTTGGCGCCACAGGTGAAAATAAATGTCGTTTTTTGCCGAAATTAATTTTAACATAATCACAATCCTTGTGCTTACTTCAAAACACCAGCAAAATTTCATTTCAGGAAAATTATAAAAAATACGAAATATTTACTGCATATTTTGAAGACAACCAACAGGAAACACAGGGTTTACTGATCTTTGAACGCTTTTATCTCCGTTAAACATTTTACCACAAGGCAATCTTTTGACCCACCATAAATTGACTTCTGGAAATCAAGTGAAGTTCGTGAGGCGTCTTTATAATTCTTATAACATGGTGGTTTGGGATGGACAGTTAATATATGCTTTTGTACAATCAAGTTGATTGAAAGGGACTTTCATTCACACAATTAAAAACATTCAAACTAGCCCTGTTGCAAACAAATGCTTCATCAAAATTATTCAACTCCATAGATACACACTCTATAATATCACAATATTAATTCCTAAATGCATGAAGACATTGGAGCACGCTTAAAAGATCCCACTGTTTCTAAAAAGTGCATACATTTCTTCCCTATGTCCTCTTTTGTTCCATTTCCCCATACCCTACAAAATCCAGTGTCACATTTATGAAAAACGTTCAACCCAAATTGAAGAGAATAATAATTACTGCTTATTGCAAAGTTCTATAACCGAAAATAAAGGGATACATTAAACGCTTAAGTGCATCCAGCAATACCTCTTAAAACAACCAGCTGTATAAAACATGTGCAAAAGGATGAAGCATGGAAACAGCAAGACTCTGCTGTGACAAAAAAAGCATGTCATGTGGAGTAAATTTAAATTTAAAGCAAGATTATGGCTATGAAAAGTTTGCTTAAAACTTATATAACAATCAGCAATCAGATATTCTTGTTTAATTGAATGTATATGTGTTACATGTGTTAAGCGTGACCAAAGCATCGATGTTGTCAGAAGAGAGTTGTAATGGCTTCCAGATAGGGACCGAATTGTTTTCAAACTCATGCTCATTACATACAAGATTCAGCACGGACTTGCACCTTCATATCTCTCTGAACTTATCACAGAATATAATCCCACACGCACTCTTCGCTCAAGTTCGCAGAAGCTTCTACAGGCTCCATCATGTCGGGAGGTGTCAACAGCTTTCTATGGCAAACGTGCCTTCTCAGTTGCAGTCCCTACACTGTGGAATAGTCTTCCTCTTGCTATACGTAATGCGGACTCTATTTCCAGCTTCAAGCGTCTTCTTAAACCGCACCTTTTCAACAACCCGTGTATTTAATTTGCGTTGGACCATCGGTGCAGTGGGACTTTTCATTGACTTTTTGTGCAGTTTTTATCAGAGTTCTTTTGTATATTATTTTTGTGTTTTCTTGTTCATTATTTTTTGTTTTGTTGCGCCTAGAAGTTTTCGGGCATGGGGCGCTTTATAAAAGCTTGTTTATTATTATTATTATTATTATTATTATTATTATTATTAAAGTGTCTAAAGATTCTGGCTTTGCATAATGTCAGTAATTGAAATTCTTATGTAAATATTGAATGCTCGTAATTTTGACTGACAAAGTCCGTCTCTAGGATTTTTCAAGGCAGTAAAATAACTCCTGAATATGAAATGTAAATTCATTCAAGTAATTGTTTTTTATGTTTAAATGCAACCAGTCTACAAATAAGTGTAATAACCAAAGTTTTATAAGACATGATTTAAAATCTAGTTTTATAACTAGGTTTTAAATCATGCCTTATACATTTCGAAAGATTTAAGCCTTCTTTTTGTGTGAAATCTAACAATTATTTAAACAAATTAAATTGTTCAAATTGCATCAAACTACAAAATACACACGAATCAAACAATTTTCCCTTAAGGAAGAAACATCAATGTCAACATTCTCTACATAATGATTATGTAACACGTTTCTTTGAATAGCATAGTTGTTACCACTTATTTCCGAAACAAACAAGAGCATTGATTGTATGCAAATTTCATTACAGAGAATAATTATGAAACTAACTAGGAAAGTGTAAGTAAGTTATATCTAATAATTATATCTGAAAATAATATGTAAGTATGAATTAATTAGAAATCATGTATGAAATGCATAATTTACTTGTTCTTATTTTGTTTCTAACTGATCGGGTTTTCCCCCTTGACAGTATCTAATTAGTTATTGATATTACTTTTGAATAATTATAAAACACATTTAAGGATTCATATTATGTTGTTAGGGTTTTTCTTTTGGTATATACGAAATTTGAATAACACTTTTTGATGAAGATAATTATGCAAAGTCAAATCAAGGTGAATTTGGACTATTGGATATTTTAGTAAAAATGTATTTTTACAATGAATAAGGAAATGACATATGTAAATAATTGAAGATCTAAATCATTCCATATCTACGTAATTATTTGGATACAAATTTGTTTAGTCCGATATCATGATTTTTGTCATTAATCAGGGGTGTTTCCTAAATAAGAAAAAATGGTCACCATGAGAAATGTATCATATGTGTCTTATTTTCCCATCAAATTTCTTGTTTTTTTCTCAGCAGAGATAACAAGGAAAAATTGTGAACACCGTTTCTTTTGAGAAAGCAAATTAAGGACAGTTCTAAGTACCACTATTTTCCAAAGCAAACAAGAACTTTGATTGTGTGCAAATTTTATTACAGAAAATAATTAGGAAACTAACTTGGAAAGTGTAGGTAAGTAATATATAATATATCTGTAAATAAGATGCAAGTATGAATTAATTAGACATCATGTATTAAATGCATATTTTATTTGTTCTCATTGTGTTTCTAACTGATCGGGGTTTCCCCATTGACGGTATCTTATTAGTTATTGATATTACTTTTGAATACCTGAATAAAACACATTAAAGGATTCCTTGTCAAAAGGACTAAGTCACCCGCAAAAATGCATGCTGTGACGACGGTTACCAAGTCACGTTATAGTTGCTGTGACACGTATTTAGCCTCCGTTATCAAGGTCGTTGCAAGCCTTCTGACCACGGTGTTTAAAAATTGGGCTTCGTCGAGAATTCGTCAAACAACGTCAAGCCAAAGTCTTAAGTTTGTCAGTAAGTCTCCGTTTCTTTCTGCAGCCCTTCGTCGCTTGTCGTAGTGGTGTCACTGAAGGTTGTTACCATCCGTCAGCAAATTTTGATTTTCCATCTGTAGGCGATAATTGTCGTCCACAATAAGGTTTTTTGATTGTTGATTTTTGAGGTCGTAACCCTACATCGATGACAGTCTGTGACGACTTGGAGGGGGGTAACAACAAGCAACGTTGACCTGCAAATTGCAGTCTTGAATTTTATGCCCGTTATCGTTAGTTTAAGTCAGTTAACGCTCACACAAGCTGCTAGCAACACAAACTATCGTTACTATCAGTCGTTTTCAGTTACAACTTTTTAGTTGCAAATACGTTACACTCCGTCGAAACAAGTCGTCGCAGTGTAAACGCACCATAAGCAGAGTCAGATCAAGCTGAATTATAACTATTGGAAATTTTAGTTAAAACCGTATTTTTTTTACAATGAATTAGAAAATAGCATATGCTTTAGAGTAAAGATTACTATTATATTGTATGTTTCTTGGAACTGCATTTGATCAGCAACACGATAGAATATTTCCCAAAACACCATCCTTTTCTTTTTAATATTAAGATGGCAGAATTGTCGTTACCTGGATTAGTGCATCTCATGATGGAAACGTACAATTTGTCAAAAATAAAAGTTTCTTATATTGTTTATATTCAGAACAAATGACTATACTTCAAGTAAAAAAAAATGCAGCTTACACAATTCTAATTAGTGTAATAAAATATGTCAGTACCTCATATATTTTTGCACTCTTACAATTTAAGATACATGTATGTTGAAACTTAATGAAACAGATATGTTCGCAATTAAAACCCAAATAGCATCTGGTACTTCTATTGCATATCAAGTACAAAGACTAAATATCGCTTTATGCAGCAGGAATCAATACTAACAACCTTCAGTCAGTCAACCTCAATATGACAGGTGAATGCACTGCTGTCTCTAAATTCATTAAACAATCTCTCGAGCTCTGCACAGATTTTAATTTCACCATTTAAACAGATTAATGAAATCAGCAATGTTCTACAAGTACAATAGCACTGATTTATATGTCTTTTACAAACTGCGTGTAGTTGGAAACAAATTTGATTTGCAGATACGGTTAATTAAACTTGAGATGTACATTATGTTGCTTCCTTTTGAAAAGAGGGATTTGCCCTGAGAGAATGACATATATGTAAGTAAATATAGAAATCTAATCATATAACCGATTTACCAACTGGAATGGGATAGGCATTTACTCTCCATGAAAAAAGTTGTATTTGCTCAAAACATACAAAAACAATATCAACTTATTTCAAATTAATCTGTTCGAATTCTGATTAATGATCACATTTTCCTTTTTTTATAATATTGCCCTTTTATCGGTTTTTTTCTGTCAGTATGACATGATATGGTATGATTATTACATTTTTGAAATTTGAAATTTTTTAACGTTTCACATGCAGGCGTTTTGCTTTAGCTTAATGAGAAGAATTGTTACGGATTGTAAACTATCAATGATGGTATCTTTGTTTGTTAACTCGAGTGAATATAATCAGTAATTGGAGAACAAAATAGTGTACAGAATGCAATATTATGCATTGAAAAAACATTTGAACAGGGATTATGATAAAAGGGTAGCACTCTATATTGTACTTGACCCTTTATATTGTACATGACGTTTCACACGTCAAAACAATTGAATAAAGTATACCACATTAGAGGTACATAACAGAAAATCTCAATCCACTACCCCAACAAGCAGTGTGTGCATTCGCATTAAGTCAGTCAATTTGGCATTTAAAACAAAAATGCTGAAATAAACTGGAACAAAAAAGTATTTATTCCATATGGCATTAACCTACAAAAAGTGATGGTGGATTGAGAATCATGCCTGAATACCATTTGGAGTTGCTTTATTTGTAAGTATTCTAACACGTTCAAGAGCAATTGACACAACTTGTATTCAGAGAGGAAGCCTTCATACACAAATCGGGCATCTTTTACCTAAGGTCATGCACAGCATTATAAAGTAGTTCAATGTTGTAAGATATATCCACACAAACGTTTCGTTTGGTTTTTGCATTGATTATTAAAGTAGTGTATTACAAATCCTATTTCATATATCACTTGATAAGATCAAGTATGAATTAATTGGGAATCAAGGATCAAAAGCACACCCCATTTATTCTTATTGTGTTTTCATATTGTACACAGTATATTAGTTATTCACTTTGCTTATTTATCATGTTCAAATATTTTTTAAATATAAGTTTCATTTTCAAAGGTGTAATATCTTTTTTCAGATTATTGATAACATGCATTTCGTGCAATGTAATTTGATCAAAACATGTTTATATGGTTAATTTAAAGACGATCGCGGTGTTAATTTTCACCTACAGGTGGCAGCGTTACAGAATCAGCTGTTGTTTAGGGGCGGGAAGCTTTTGACAAAACGCGCGCGTGGTATCTAAGCGTAAGATTTGCGCCTACTACGCAAAACGCAACGTGCGCATTGTTTTTTTACGCATTGTTTTCCGGTAAGCGACGCAAATAGCGCGAAAAAGCAACGAGTTGGTACGAGTACTCCCGTGCCAATGGGTCTTCAGTGATCACAATTTTTTACGTGTGTTTTCCTATACCATAAAATGCTGATTTTTCAAATATTTGCTACCTGTAGATTTTTTTAAATATTTGGCAGGTCAATTGTGAATGTCGAGTGGATGTCAAATCAAGAAAAACAATATGGGATCACCAACTGTTTTCAAAAGATAGCTGCAGATGAAATTAAATGGGGTAAAATCTAAAATTTTCATCGCCGGGAATGTCGAAATTTGGTTTTATAACATCGAAGAGATAAAAAAAGGTTTATTACGTTAATTAACATAACCCTCGATTTGTCAAGTTATCGTCAAGTTAAAGGAAAATGACGTCACCATATATCACGTTATAGCCCGCTTAGATGGTTCGGTGACCCCCATTGTTTATTGCTAAACATAACCGATTTATTATCTTCCTTTTCTGAAGTCATTTGACCGTTATCTCCATATGGAATATACTTTCTTCGTGACGATGATATAAAGTTTTTTTGACATATATTGCATTATGCAAGTCAATTGGTCATCACATCCTTTGAATGTCGTCCTATTTAAACAAAAACAATGACAAATATAGCAAAAGTTTTTGTGCGTGTCGATAGGGACATTGACACAACGTATTTAGATTCATACTAACATATCTCACAAAACAGATTTAAAATTCAAATTGATTGATTTCTCTAAGGCCATATATACACACAGGTTCTTATGATTGATTTTAACCATGCAAGAATTGTAAGGGTTTTCCCTGATAATACGGGAAATTCGTTTATAATATCCAATTTCATATATTGAATGCATCTTGGAAAAATGTGATTGAAAAATATTTCATCTGCAATTTTTCCAATATACGATTGAATGAAATAATAAAATCAATCAATTTATTTCCATTGAACTTTCTTTACATATTTTTAGAGCTTAAAAGTATTATTAGTTATTACGACAATAGATTGATTTTTGAGCATACAAGAATGATTAGGGTTTTTCCTTATGATTCCGGGAAATGTGATTCTGATATCCTATTTTATATGTTGACTTTATGCCAAACCTCTGATTGAAATATAATGCTTGTACAATACAAGGATATACAGTTGCAATATAAAATATACTTTACACGACGGAGATCACCCTTGATTTATTTGTATTGAACTTGAGCTACATATTCAAGAAATTCAAAGTATTATATACATAGCTATAATCACTTAACATTGATTTTGACCATGCAAGAACGATTTGGATTTTCCCTGATAATTACGGTAAATTTGTTTCTGATATCATATTATGTTGACCTTATTGTTAAACCTGTTGGAAAAATATGATTGAAAAATAATCCTTCTCTAAATGCAATGAGATTGTTATCAATACACGATGGAAATAACATATATAAATCTAACTTAAGGCTACATTCCCTAAATCGTCTCGCTCGGCTGAACGTCATTTTTACTGCAAGTTATACCTACCTTCACATATCAGAATATCACAATTTTTGGCGAACGTATGGAATAGAGTCTCTAAATTATACATGAATCTTAACTAGTGATTTCACGTTCATTATCAAGGTCAACATGACGTCAAAAGACTACTTCAAAAAGTTGAAGCCTTTTTCGCCGCAAATGCTATGGAAACTATTTGTCATTTAATGATTAAAATAGTTAGGAATCATATTCTTATTGAACTTAATTCGATTTCCAGAAGTTAAGTTATGTTCGGTCAAATGTATAACTATGATAAACTAGTTTAAAGATCAGTTAGCCATATATGATCTGTTCATTGTCCTCAAAATATACAAATATATTTCATATTTCCGATCATTTTCTTGAAATTAAACTTTGCTAGTGTTTTGAAGTAAGCACAATCATTGTTACTCCGTCAAAATATCATGACATGTACACTCTTAAAATGAAAAGAGTGAACAGTCACTCTTTCTTAGAGTGATATTTTTTTCACTCCAAAAGAGTGACATTTCACTCTTTTCGAGTGAAATCGAACGGGATTTCACTCTTAAAGAGTGAAATGTCACTCTTATAGAGTTATAATTCACTCTTTGAGGGAGTGAAAGTTGTCACTCTTTTAAAGATTGGTCACTGATACCGCTCTTTTGAAAAGAGCCATATCAGTGACTGATACCCCTCTTTTGAAAAGAGCCATGTCAGTGACTAATACCCCTCTTTTGAAAAGAGCCATATCAGTGACCAATCTTTAAAAGAGTGACAATTTTCACTCCCTCAAAGAGTGAAGTATTATAGAGTGACATTTCACTCTTTAAGAGTGAAATCCCGTTCAATTTCACTCGAAAAGAGTGAAATGTCACTCTTTTGGAGTGAAACAAAAATCACTCTAAAAAAGAGTTACCGCTCACTCTTTTCTTTTAAGAGTGTATGTTTTCACCTGCAGCAAAAAAAGAAAGTTTGCTGCATTTACGGCTCGTTTAATATGGACGGTCACATATAACAAAAATGAGCCTTGTGATGAATTATTTTACACGAGTATTGTATTGCAGATCTCCACAATTATTTTTTTCTCTGACTCTGTGTTATTATGTCCACGGTGTTTCATGTCGGCAATACGTTCAGCATACACGTAACACAGCGAATATGAATAGCGACACATGATTCCACTCGTAGTCGCGTCGGTCATATGAAAAAAATTAAACATAACAACAATCGTTAGACATACCCTTGGCTTAAGACGTTGATATTTGGCTAAGTCCTTACAAAGCTTTTGAATTTCTCTTAGGGGCCTTTGTGATTGATTATGATCACATTTCAATAACTATGGGATTTTCCCTCGTTTTCCCTGCAATTGTAATAAAAATACCACGCTACCTTTTCAACAGAAAAGAAATCATATGACAAATTTTATATTGGTAAGTTGGGCATTGTGTTAGAGGTACGTGCACCTATATCAATAATATAGATGACATGATAATATTTTCTATATTTTGAATTTCATTTGAACAAGGATATGGCAAAACTGTTTTCAGCTAAAATCGCCATCCTTCCCTTTCAAAACAATTTATCTAGATAAGTGCATTACATGTCAGGCAACATGTACATTTTCATCACTGCTTATGGCCCTGATAGTTGTCTTCCTTTGTCTTATGTTGAATAACTAAGTTGGTCGTGTCGTGAAAAATTAGAAAACAATAAACATACAATTTAATATTTCAAAGACATATATGATTTTTTGCACACTTGCAATTCTAGACATGTTGAAATGAAACAAGCATGTTCTCTTAAAAATCGAATATTTTTTTTGCAATTTCCTCTTTCTGCGAGTATCAACCACAAATTTTCAGGAACACTCCTGTAAAATCGTCAAATGCATTAGACAATCTCTCGAGCTCTGCACTGATCTTAATTTTACCATTTATTGAGATTAATAAAATCAACAATGTGCAACAAGTACAATATCACTGATTTCTATGTTTTTACAAACTAGTTGGAATCAAATTTGATTTGTGGATACGGTTAATTAAACTTGGGATTGTCCCCGCAATTGGTAAGCAAACATATACATATAAAACAAATAACCGATTTACCAATTGGAACAAAATGCACTTGATAACACAATACATACACTTTATTATAAGTCATGAATTGGTCATGC
Source organism: Ophiothrix spiculata (assembly GCA_000969725.1). Classification (NCBI taxonomy): domain Eukaryota; kingdom Metazoa; phylum Echinodermata; class Ophiuroidea; order Amphilepidida; family Ophiotrichidae; genus Ophiothrix; species Ophiothrix spiculata. Next base: position 127,122 of record JXSR01S058768.1, on the reverse strand, counting down.
TAATACGGGGGAGATGTATATAACATAAAAACTCTCTCTTCGTTGGTAAATGTAGTTTTATTCAAAGTTTAAAACCTACTGCAACTAGAGTTGTATCAATATGTGGGCAATTTAATTGTCTTTCAAATGCAAAAACTCCCAACACAATTGGATTTTTTTTTTGTGATATGTATGGTTCAAAATGCGTGGCGGAAACGACGCGACGGTGGCAGAACAAACTCATTGACTTGTACACAAAATTGTAAATAATTACCAATCTTTCGAAAGTCGTCTGAGTTGTTGCTGAAAGTTCAATGATTTCAAAAATCATTGGTTCCACTAAGGTAGTAAATGATTGGGGTCAATGTGGATAACGAATTGAACGTACACCATCGTATGGTTATCGGATTAAACACACCTCTGACGATTACATACCAAGTGTCAGTGTATGAAACACAAGGGTCATCGATAGATGTTCGTTGGGGTGGCTTCAAAACTCAACCGGCGGTTGTCTGCAGGTTATGGGCGGTTGACTAGTATTGTTTATTCCGGTTGAACCGCCAAGAACCGACAGTCAACCGCCGGTTGAGTTTTGAAGCCACACCTTAGGCTTTATACGTTGATGTTTTATCCTTTATATGCTATCCTATAAAGCCTTTGAAATTCTCTTAAGGCTACAGTCCATAAAAACGTCACGCTTGGCTAAATCTCATGTTTACTGCAAGTTTTTTTGCGTACATATTAAATAGAGTCTCTAGTTTATACATGAAACTTTACTAGTGATTTCATGTCCATTGTCAAGGTCAAAATGACGCCTAGAGTCTACTTCGAAAAAGTTTCGCCGAAACCTCAGAATTGCATAATGTTCGAACAATTCGACTGGTTTCAAATGTTGACAGATTGTAGGCTTGATACTTCTAATTGAATTACAAACAATATTTTATAAATATGTTGTGTTGATTTTGAATGATAATGTAACAAACTCGTGTTGTTT
>JXSR01S058768.1:89189-107962 GCA_000969725.1 Ophiothrix spiculata | reverse complement strand
ATACATGGTAAAAAGCTGTGGGCCTAAAACAGACCCTTGTGGAACACCGCAGTTTAACATATGCTTGTTCGAAATAGCATCATTAATTGTAACAAATTGACAGCGCCCAGTCAGATATGACTTCAACCATGCAAGAACAATATTTTGAATACCAAATTTTTCAGAGAGACGATTTAACAGATAATGACTTGCTATTCAGCCTCTTGCAATTAACGATGACATTTGAAGCACGACTAAAGGCGACTTAAACTGCTGGACATTTTCAGCAAGAATTAACTCTATTATAACGGCTTCAATGATCTTGTTCGTAGTGTCTATACAAAGCTTTAATTGGCGAATTTCATCAGATAAGGACAATTTCATTAAACAAGACACTGTAAATCATGGTTAAAATCTTATGTAAAGGAATCAGTAGTATTACGTGAACAGCACAGAACTCTCTTGGCAAACAGGGGCAGTTTATTTTTTTTACCTAGTGAATTTGGTATCAAACTGTATGGCATAATGATTTCATATTTTTCTTTACAAGTAATTTAAAAGGAAAGCTCCTTTCATGTGTATTATTGTCGTAACAATTAAAAACATTCAAACTAGCCCTATTGATTCATCAAACAAATGATTCATCAGAATTATCCAACTCCATAGATACACACTGTATAATATCGCACTATTTCTAAATGCATGAAGACATCGAAACACGCTTAAAATATCCCACTGTTTCTAAAAAGTGCATACATTTCTTACTTGTGTCCTCTTTTGTTCCATTTCGGAAGGTTTGACACTGCTGGAACATATACAAATAGATTCTGTGACCTCAAATTCATATAAATAGTCACCAACATGGCAAAAATTTGGTATATAATTACAGTAATTGGCAAATTTATCATTTAAGACCCTCTTCAGACCCATCCACCCCCTTAAATCAGTTTTTTAGGCAATAACTTCTGATTTTTTGTCCGATTTTGACAAATTTGGTGTCAAAATGCTCAGGGGATCAAGCTACATCAAATAAAAGTTGGACAGAATGCATCAAAGTAACTATTAAAGTGTTTAGAACATATCCTGAAAAAATGAACTGTTTACCATTAATCATTCTAATTTATGACTTGTTTTAGTAAAAACAGGCAATTTTGAGAAAAACGTGTTTCAAAATTACAGTTTGCATTGCCGCCTATTGAGTAATTAACCATTAATTAGATCATCTTGCCAAAACAAAAGGGATATTTGGCAAAAAAAGTTACTTGAATTGAAAGAGATCAATAATATTAACATCATATCAAAAAGTTGATTTTTTAACCATTTGGACCATGTAACTCATTTTTGACTCATTTCATGAAATGCCACCATTTACATGCTGCAGAGCACTCAACATACCAAAGTTACTTTTTTCTTCCGATTTCGAAATGTTCTAGTGTTGATACGCTTTCATAATAAATTTGTTGAAACGGATTCAATCATGTTGCAGAAAAATCCGTCACAATACAATAACTCATCAACCTAAGCTCTTTTTAAATCTACCGCTTGCGGGGAAAAGTACGCGTGCGCATCAATACATCGTAGTTGATTTCTAAATCACTCGGTAACATCAATTCGTAAAACGTTTACCAGGTATTAAATGTTGCATCGCCCAAATATGATGTATGGGGAACAAACGGATAAACATTAGTGATCAATGTCTGTGCTGCAGGTCACAGAAAACGTATTCTGTCAACAAGACTACTGATATGACCAATAAGCATAAGTTCATTGTCTGTGTGGTGCGTTAAAATAGAGGAAACAATAGAAAACGGAAGAAAGGCGCTCTCCACAAGGATACGAAGCCTTCGTGTAATACGTCTTGCTTAAGCAATCAACGAGATGTGGTTTGACAGGGGTTAGAGTCCCTAACTAAAACACAATTAACTATGAATACAACAATGCTCTCTGCGTTGTTACTCAGCGTAAGACATATGTTTTAGTTCAGTGCGATGCAAGATGTAATACAGAAGGTATAAACGAACTTTATATTAAAAAAAATGCTTGAAACCCACCTTTTCCCTCAGCTATAGTTTATCGTTTCTGCTTTTTAACTTTAAATGTTTTTGTTGTGCCCTGTTAAGATGATAATGATGTGTTTTAATTACTAGTATATTTGCAAATTGTTTGCTACTTGTGGTGTGTTTTTAACCTAAGATATGCTATGTAAGCTCCTGAGGTTTTCCACCTTTGGGGTCGACTGCTGGTGTCCGCCTGCGATTCTACTTTTTTCCTGCTGGTGCTGCAACCTGTATATAATTATGTAATTTTTATCTTTTAATGTAAGTTTTATATGTTTTTAATGTGTAAGGCGCCTTGATCTTTTGGAAACATGCCTAATAAATACCTTTAATCATATCATATCATTCAAGAACACATTCTTATCTTTCAATTCATTCTTCGCTTCAAAAGCCTTATAGCAAAATGTAATTCATTTTAAAAATGGAATCCCCTTATTTTTAAACAAAACAATACCTTGAGCTAAATCGAAATGACATTATAAGAAAAAAAATATAACAGATAGTATATTCCCTAACTACATTTTAGCAGATCATGTATCGCATACAAATGATAAAGAACTACTATATTAGAAGTGTTTTATTTCAAGATATTGCTGAACAGGTGTGACGTAACTGGGGATCATAATAAGAATGGAAATATACGTTTCGTCTAATATATTTCACTTTTTTTAAACAAAATTTGATCAAAATATTTCTTTTCATGACATATTAGTGACATGAGTACAAAACATAACACAATAACATATTGTATTGTTTATACTTTGAGATCTATTTTAATTTAATACAAACTAGAATATATGATTCCATGATATAATTAGAGACAGATACCTTTCTCTCACCATGCAGAATTGTTTTCACATACTTTATGTTTAATCAAAGCAGTGCATGTGCTTGCATTCAATCAATGAATCTTAGGATTTACCAAATTTGATAAATGATGAATCTGACCTTTAAGATTTTACGAGATACTATATAATATTTATTACGTTACCCTAGATATAAATGTACTGTGATTGAGAATCATGCTTAAAACTATCCTTATGAAGTTTATTTAATTTTCTTCAGCATATGCTATGAGCGCATTTGGGTTAACTACCTCAAAATATCATTACTAAGAATGTTCGCATGTTTGGTTTCCATTGCTTTATAGATAATTATGTGGTAATTCATTTAAAATCCATCAGTGTTCAACATGATTCTCACATATCAAGGACTTCCTGTCTGGCATTTGTTAAGGGATGGAGGAATGTCCTGTTCACTGTAATGTTTGCACATTCGCACATGTACGAATATCACGATTAAGGTTAACATAAAGAATAGAGATTTTACTTCAATTAACGAGTTCAAAATAACATAAAGAGATCAAATCGATTTTTTTTTCCGCTGAAACTCCATTATTTCACAATGTTCAAACAATCTGATTCTGTTCAGGTTTAGTGATTTTGTAGGCTAATAATATTATTGTATAGGTATGTGATGTTCATTGTGAATGATGATGTAAAAACCAATAGGTCATCAACCGTGACGAAGGTATATTTTCCCTAAATCACGTATACAAACCACTGCTAACAAAATAAGTAAAGGAATGGAGAAATACACATCGTACACTAGAACATTAATTACAATCAGACAAATCACAAACAGGCCAGGATTTCATTTATTTGAAAAAAAAACCAGGCCGAACAGGGACTCGAACCCAGACCTCTCGCTTGCATTGCGAGCGCTCTAACCACTGAGCTACTTGCCCTCTCAGATAAACCGAGAGTTTCAATACAAACACATAAACAGAACACGAGACGACCCATAGTTTAGCAGCTGCTAAGCAGCATTCAGGAGCATTCAATGCTCCTAGTCTTGTGACCAGGAAGAGAAATGCACAGGATTTGTCTAACAAAATAATTTCTTACATATCATAATTTTTTTTCGAAATAAATAATCCGTCAAACTGATAATCGCCGATACCGTGTCTCCTAATTACGTCGATCTTGTTCAACAATAGCATCAAAAAAGACTAGTGGTACATGGCGAAAGCTCTGGTAAGCTTACAATTTTGCTTTGTGTATCGGTTTAAATTATCTCAACGTAGGTATTTTAGATTTGTCATTTTTTGTCGCTATAAAAGTTGACTTCATTTTTATCGATTATCTTATCGATATGTTGTTTTAGAATTTGAATGTATATCTTATGTCATAATTGTTATTGTATGGGGGATGTTTTTATATGCGACCGTCATGTGACATTCAATCTTTAACCAGTCGTAAATTCGGCCTCTTGTCATTTTTTACTTTTGCATATTTGAAAAGACTAATCATTAGGATTTAAAGAATACCCCAATGAACATCATTCGTCATTTACAACAAAAGCTATGGTCCTTCAAAAATTTAGTCAGTCAGACAACATTATGTAGATCTGTAGATGCAGTAAGTTAAATCTTGAATTTCAAAGTGAGATTTGGGATACTAATTTTGGTTTTAGGATACAACCTTGGGCAAACTAAATGACCAGCTTTGATGCATACAATTTCTCGCAATACAGCTTCCATCTTGCTTATCTTGTACATGTACTGCTTTACTTTAATATCAAGTAAATAAAATGAATCTGCTTAATCGGAAAATTTAAGAGATACTAGTGCAATAAGATATTTTCTTGTGAATTAGAGTAATTTTGATCAAGGCAAACTTTAGTATGGTTAGCGCCAAATTATTTTGACAAGCATAAAACAAGGGCAGTACCACATTTTCTAATTAATAAACTCTTGAGACAAATGCTGTATTAATTGAAACATAGACATATTATGTGACACGATCAATGAAAATGGGTTGCATGTTGGCAATTTTCACTTAAAAATTTTAAGTTCAACACAATTGTGTTGAAAATGCTATATTTTATCCAAATCTTATTGCTTATGTTCAGTTCTGCGGTTCCAGAGATGCAACAATATTTGAAAGTTAAAAACATTAAACCACAAAATAATAATTGTTACAACTCAAAACTCAGTATAGTTTGAACCGCCAAAAGGATACATTTGTTTGTCGACTCCTACATGTTACTCTTTATATCACATGTATCAATCAATCAATCAATTGTATTTGTTTCCATCTCAGTTCACAAATAATGTTAACAACAAGTGATAATAATATCAATAAATGAGTACAATTGTTCATAAGTTAGATGTGGATGCTATTAAAAACGCAGGGCGTGTGTCAGATAGCATCCATAAAAGATAGTTACAAGAATAGAAAATAATAAGAATTATCATAAACAAAAAGGGAACATTTCTCAAATAATACACAGGTGGTAAACATAATTTTTAAACACAATAAAAAAGATTGATATTGATAGTTACAAATATGCCTTCAGAGAAGGCATACCACAGGTGTCTTATTCGATTTTAAATAGACTGGAACCAAATTAAGGTGCTGGACATGGACTCACACACACATACACCCCACCCTCCCACACACATCCACATCCTCATACCAATCAAACAAAGGAAAAAAACACGTGAAAATGGTTGAAGCGTACTAAGTGACAATAGAATTATACTGAATAATGATGTGTTTTTTTAGCTTAGATTTGAAGGAGGCTAGGGAAACGATGTTTTTGATGTTTATGTCTAGTTTGTTCCAGTTGATCGGGCCCTGGGTTTTGATATTATTTTGTGCCAATTTAGTTTTAGTTGGATCAATGCATAGGTCACTGGCATGCCTAGTATTATGGTCATGAATATCAGCTTGGGTGAGACATTTATTGTTTGGTAAATCCGGAGGTAGCAGGTTATGGTGGTAACGGAACATATGTACAACTAATTGGTAAGTATAAATATCATGGATTTTCAAGGTCTTTAGGGAAATAAATAATGGGCTTGTATGTGCTAGCCAAAGTGACTTGGTACAGGTTCTGATTATTTTCTTTTGTTGTAAAAACCGTGAATTTATGTTAGAGTTGTTATTGTCTCCCCGTACAAGCGTGCAGGAAGAACAAGTGTATTGTAGAGTGTATGGAGAGACTCGATATTGAGAAATTGTCTAATTTTTCTAATAATTTCATTATATTTAGATACTATTTTAGAAATATTGGATGTATGAGCTTTCCAGGTGAGATTGCTATCAATGAGGACCCCAAGACATTTAGTGGTATCAACCTGCAATGTCTATTTGCAACTTGAAATCAGGGATTGGATTATTGTTATGCTTGTCTTTAAATATCATGAAGTTAGTTTTTTTGATGTTCAGGGATAGTTTATTTAGTTCAAACCAATTAGAGATTTTATTTAATTCAAAATTAATTAGTCTTTCAAGTTGGAGGGGGTTTTTATGAGAAAATAAAATGTTTGTATCATCAGCAAAAATGATAAAGTGGGCATTTGTGGAAGAAAGAGGGAGATCATTTATATACAAAGGAAAAGTAGTGGCCCTAAGATTGACCCCTGTCGGACTCCACAAATAATATCAGTGTGAATAGAAGTGGTGTTGTTGTAGACAACAAATTGTTTCCTACCCGAGAGATAGTTTATAATCCAAGAGTTAGCATATACATCAAATATGTATACGTCAAATATATCTATACATCAAATGTGCTATAAAGAGTATTAAAAGAGCATGGTCCGTTTGCTTAAACTTTTTTTCAATTTTTTTGAGATTTTGGTACTAAAATATTGGTCATATTTTCCTCATAACCCATGTGAATTTTCGCAACTCTGCTATTTACCGTTTTGGAGATATGTACGAAAATATGTCTAATTATTGTAACCATAATTAATTTATACTGTAGCGTATAGGCGGCTCTGAAATACAAAATTGCCAATACAATTAAAACGGTTTTATCGATTCACCTGAAATTTGAAACTTACACCTCTCGGACCAAGCTCCTTTTAAAACGTAGGAGTCTTCAACTACAAATATATTGCCTCGACAGGACACACAATACATTATGATTTGCAACATAAAATATTTTAAAGTAAGCAATATCATCAGTTCCTATTTTATAAAACGAATTTATGTATAGTTGAATTTATAAACATGATCCTGTTTAAAATCGAATGATATCAGGTTTACAGAAAGAAAAAAAAAACGTATAACAGAAAAAACACACGTCGAATTATTCAGTCGCATTTGTTTAATATCATCTTGAAAAAGACAAGGCTACCGATGTACTATATTTATTTTCTATGCTTTTGACAAAACTATAAACATATACACATTCCCGAAGGGAAGATTCCTTTTTATGATCATATCCTTGACGACATTAGTTCAAAACTGATGACGATAGCCCTAGGTTTGTTTTGTTTGAAAAAACCTCAATATAAGTCCTGTTTCCAGTGAAATGTTATGTAATTTGTTTTGATCAACATCAAGTAAATTGTCAAAAAATATATTTCAAGGGAAAAATGTGGTAAAAGAAAAATGATGTTTTCTACATAAGTCATCAATCATACATTTTGGGTATTAACATATGTAAATATCCTTATGAAGCAAATCAGTATAGCTACCTTAAATGATACTATATATTGTAGCAATACATTGAACAGATGCTTACTTGTCTTATCAATATTACATATCAATCAAATATCAGATTTCTTACAAACTTGAATTACTTTAAATGAATAAAAGATATCAATTTCTTACAAACTTGAATTACTTTAAATGAATAAAAATGCATGCACTTGTTTTAATATAGGTATTGCCCAATGCTAGTATCGAACGTTATATATCATTAAGTTTAGAAGCGCTCGGTCTATTTGTTTTTCCTATTAAAACAACATTAGTGAAAAAGAGAATTTAATTAGCGAAACTCCTATAATATTAATTTTCCACTTTTTTACGATCAAAGATATCAGATTTGTTACAAACTTTAACATGTTGAATTACTTTGAATGAAAAAAATGCATGCACTACTTATGTTTATATAGGTATTGCCAAATGCTAATAACGAACATTATATATCATTAAGGTTAGGAGCGCGCAATCTATTTTTTTTTAGTCAAACAAAATTAGTGAAAAAGAAGATTTAATTTGCGAAACTGCTATAATATTAATTTTCCTCTTTTTGAGGGAACAAAATAGTAGGATATCAAAATTACTTATTAAGGCACTGATATGATAGGTTTTTATTGTTTCTATTGTATCTGTAAATACAGGTAAAATGTAATTCCGGTTATTCATATTGCAGTTATTAGCAACATTTCGTATACAATGCACACACAACGTTCCTAATTGATGCATGACCCCGAGATATCTTCCCGTGTTTTGGGTATAGGAAAATAACTTGCCAAGATCGCTGTATCAAAACTAACCGGCCGATATTTTTTGAACATTTACCATTTTGTTCATGATTTATTAAGCTTTCATATGATATTTTTTGTGAACTAAAAAGACAAAAGGGCAAACCTGATTAGGTACATTTTGTAACAAGACCCCGGTCAGTACATTCGCTATGGAGTTTCGAAATAACAACTTTCATTGGCCCATCACGCTCGCATTCTTTAACCTATCAATTTTGAACACACATGTCAATCAAGATCATGAAATTCTCGTTCTCGTGATACCATACTCATTACCATACGATAATTTTTAAGACCTGATAGAATACATTGAAAAAACACGTAGGCTTGTATTAGCAATGCAAATATCGCCGTGTAGCCAGGCCCCTGACACTTTATCCCCATATACTTCATAGCTCATTTGATTACCATTTCTCAATAGGCGCTGGTTAACGTTTCTTGGCTGATTGCGTGATCAGTGGCTCCAATTACAAAAATGAGGACGCATATAATCCTACTCAAATAAATCCTGAGATTGCCCTTGATGTGTATTACGCCTTATTGAATGCAAGTTGTGCAGCATTCTTCAAAATGCGTCCTCGTCTTGTTCATCCTTCATGTAAGACATCATGAAATTATTCGAGCGTGAAACCGGTTATTAATACATGTATTGATTATTTTCTGATGAGTCTTTTGAGCAGTCTAACTCATGAATATTCGTTTTTGTCCACATACTACTCTATGATTCGGGCCGTGTTTTGAGCTTAGTGCAGTGTCATCTCTGTTACTCTGTGGTGTAGCGTGCAGTGGACGATAACTGCAATATGTTGCTGCTTAATTTCATACAAGTATCTACTGTCTTGAATATCAAAATGTAACTTATTTTTGAAGGGTCTGTGGTTATGGTCTGAAATATCAAAAATGCAAGAAAGATTCTTGTTTGAGTTGTGACATGTTTATAAAAGGCGTTTAACAAGGAACTTGAGTGATCTAATAGAACAGCGCAGAACTATGAAATCTAAAGACCAGTAAGTTACGTCCTTGGTCAAACTAGTTTATGGCACTTGCTTTGTTTTCCCATCACGAGTCATCTAATGAATATGCATACCCTTTACATTGAAAGGCATGTTAACCATTTTATTCTAATGTTGATGGAATACATGTAATGAGCTTTAAACAGGAACTTGATTGTTAGTAAAGTGCAATACAAGCATACAAAACCAGGTCATGTAAGCTGGATGAAAACATGGAATAGATTCAATTAAACTTGAAGAAGATCGCTAAATTGTTTCTGATGTTATAGATGCAAACTTTGATTCATGCAGATGTTAAGCTACTTTAGTGCTACAAAGGTCCATATAAAGTAGAGTTAGATTGTAGATGCAAATAATTATCTGTGAGATAGGTAGAAGGAACTAGATAAAAACTTTTGAGCATGATAGATGGACCCCTTAACTATATAGCAGACGACAAAGGACGAGCAATAAATTGACTGTTTACCTGACTGTTTACTCAGATTTGATTTCATCTGCAGTATCGCCCGTATAATTCAATTATAAATAAAAAGAAAAGTAGTTCTTTAAAATAATCAGAATATCTTTTTCGTTTTCTGGGGTTAAAGTCCCAACCCCAATGGTTTTAAAATCTGCATATGTTTATACACTAAGTAAGAGCATAAAATGACATTTTTGAGCTTTAGTTACAATTTAATTTTTTGAATGGTTTCAAACATCATGACGTCACGTCCTACCCCTGCTATATAGATAGCTATTTGTAAACTTGATTCCTCTATGTAAACTATGTTTTTGTGGATAAATGCAAATAGATAGGTAATAAAAGGATCCTAACAATAGATACTTAGAATGCCAATCTCTCACTTGACAGACAGGGGGGGGTATTTTAATTCAACATTTTTTTGCGCAATACGGTTATGTCCGTTATCTATATGTCAAATAATACGGCCTTATCCGTTTGGCACAAGCTCAGTATAATTGTTTCTACATTTTTCGTACGTTTTAAGTATATATGGTGATGGGTTACCGAGCCTTACTCTGAAACAAGTGTTTGCGATTTAACAAAGCTTCTGTATTTCTCTAAAGGGTCCTACACGATAGATTGTGATCATATTTAAACATTTGTGGGATTTCCCGAACTTCTTATAAGCTCAAGTTACTTTTTCTAAAATAAAGATTTAAATAGGACGTCTCTATAATTTAACCTTCAGAACGTTGCAGAGCTACGCGTGCCTGCATCAAACATATGCCTTGATCAGATTACTATTATTTGTATGCTTCTTTGAACTGCATTTGATCAGCAACACGATGGGCTACTTCCCTAAACACCACCCTTTTCTTTTAAATATGAGATGACAGATATGCCGTTGGCTGGATTAGTGCGTCGTGCGTCTCATGGTGGAAAACGTACAATTTGTCTAAAATAAAAGATTTCTTCTATTGTTTATATTAAGAACAAATAACTATACTTTAGCAAACATTAACAAAACAAATGTTAAATCCAGCTAAGCCAATTTTAATTTGTGCAATAAAATATGTACTCTTACGATTTAATATACATGTATGTTGAAATTTAAAGAAACAGATATGTTCTCGATTAAAATCCAAACAGCATCAAGTACAAATACTAAATATCGCTTTATGCAGCAGGAATCAATACTAACAGCCTTCAGTCAGTCAACCCCAATATGACGGGTGAATGCACTGCTGTCTATAAAGACATTAAATAATCTCTCGAGATCTGCACAGATTTTAATTTCACCATTTATTGAGATTAATTAAATCAGCAATGATCTACTTAAAATAGCACTGATTTGTATATCTTTACAATTTACGTGTAGTTGGAATCAAATCTGATTTGAAGATACGGTTAATTAAACTTGAGATGTACATTATGTTACTTCCGTTTGAAAAGAGGGATTTTCCCTGAGAGCATGACATATATGTAAGCAAATGTAGAAATCTAATCAAATAACCGATTTACCAACTGGAATGGGATAGGCATTTGCTCTCAATGAAAAAAAAAATAGTTGTATTTGCACAAAACATACAAAAACCATATTTGCATATTTCTAATTGATCTGATCGAATTCTATCCAACGATCCCATTTTCCTTTTTGCCTTTTTTTTATAAATCTTTCCTATCAGTATGATATTATATGCTAATTACATTTTGGGGATTCAAAACGTTTCACATGAAGGTTTTTGCTTTTGCTTTAGTTTAAGTAAAATAATTATTACGGATTGCAAACTATCAAGTGTTGGTTATCTTTGCTTTTTAACTCAAGTGAATAAAATGATCATGCCTTGACAAAACATTTGAACAGGGTTATGACAAAGGGTAGCACTCTGTATTGTACTTGACCATTTTAACGTTACATACGTGAAAACAATAGAATAAAATATACTACATTAGATGTACATATATAACAGAAAACCTCAATTCACCATCCAAAGAAGCAGGGTGTGCATTTGCATAAATTCAGTCATTTAGCATTTGAAACAAAAATGCTGAAATTAACTGAAAAAAAAGGTATTTATTCGATACAGCATTAACCTACAAAAAGTGATGGTGGACTGAGAATCATGCCTGAACACTATTCGGAGTTGCTTTATTTGTAAGTATTCTAACACGTTCAAGAGCAATTGACACAACTTCTATTCAGAGAAGAAGCCTTCATACACAAATCGAGCATCTTTAACCTAAGGTCATGCACAGCAGTATAAATGTAGTTCAATGTTGTAAGATATTTCCACACAAACGTTTCGTTTGGTTTTTGCATTGATCATGAAGTTTAAACTAGTGTGTTACAAATCATATTTCATATATCACTTGATAAGATCAAGTATGAATTAATTGGGAATCAAGGATCAAAAGCACATCTCATTTATTCTTATTGTGTTTTCATACTGTACAAAGTTCCCCTAATTTTGAGATTAGTTATTCACTTTTCTTATTTATCATGTTCAAATATCTTTAAATATAAGTCTCATTTTCAAAGGTGTAATATCTTTTTTCAGGTTATTGATAAGATGCATTTTGTGCAATGTAATTTGATCAAAACATGTTTATATGGTTAATTTAAGGCCGGGGTAGACCTTCAACTAGCATGAACTATTTTAGTAATTTAACTCTCAAACTAATTGCATAAACCATATAAAGGTATACATTTTTATAAGTGGCTTTTTATCTGAACATATTAGTGATATTGATTTTTGACCAAAAATATCGATTTTGGGAAAAAATGCGAAAAAACGTATTTCCTCCCCCCTCAAAAGCCAAACTAAAATTTGCATTCGTAAAATTTTGATTTTTTTTCTTTGGTTTTTGGAATTTATAAACAAATGTCTAAAAAATGTTTTCTCCATTTTTTTATTTTTTTTTGGAAATTGCCAAAAATAGGCCTAAATTTACCATTTTGATGTTTTTGGATTTTTTGATCTATTTTTGGCATTAAAAAAAAAAAACTAAGATAAAAATAAAACCCTCCCTAGACATTTGTTTCTAAATTCCAAAAAACAACAACTACATTTCAAGAATGCAAATTTTAGTTAGGCTTTCCAGAAATGGTGGGGCAAAAATTACGGTTTTTTGGCATTTTTTGCAAAATTGACATTTTTAGTCAAAAACTGATATCGTCATCATGTTCAGGGTAAAAATTCGCTTCTAAAATGTATACTTTTATATAGTGTGTGTAATTACTTTAACAGCTAGAGTACAAAACCGGTTTATGCCATTTGAAGGTCTACCCAGTCTTAACTGAAACAATCATCACAATTACAGGGATTAATTAACAAATCTAAAATTATTGGCTAAAGCAACGGAACAAACGATTCAGTTATATTTGCTGATGTGGTAACGACACGACACGTGGTAAACACAACAGGAAAAGAAGAAAGACCATCGCAAGACTTGTAAACGACCCGCCATCAACATTCGTCACCCTACGTCACTCTTCGCAAGTCAGCGTCGTATAAACGTTGCATTTTAGCCGCTTTGAATTCAACAGTTTTCTATGACATCAAACAGGACAATGACTACAAAGGTTTTGGTGAAGGCGGAATGGTTCCCGGCGGTATATGACATCTTAAATGGTTTTGAAGGTGTCATATACCGCCAAGGACCATCCACGTTCACGACAATCCCGTTTGTGTAAATTTTTGTAAATTGAGGAGTGTTGATGGATCATTTTGTACTTTTTAATTCCAAGCATTCTCTTGGCGCAGTCAAGCCTGAAAAGACATTAAATCACCTGCTCATCACTCTATTACAAATAAACATTCCATATGACCACTCAACTTGAGTAGAGAAGTGACCTTGAACAAGGCGGGGTCAAATCAAATTTGACCTAAAAATCGCATTTGTGTTGTTGTCCCCTTTTTGTACATGAGAAAATTGATCACATTCGGAGTTCCATTTCACACCCAACAAGATTACCTATCAAATCCTACCAAAAGCAACATACGTTTCCAGATATTTTCCTCATAAATTGACCTTTACATAAAAAAGTGGTAAATATTTCTCTTATTCAAACTATATGAACAATCGTGTATATACACTGCAGGTTATTATGATTAATGTTAACCATGCAAGCATTATTGCAATGATTTTCCCCTGATAATTCGGGAAATTCGTTTATAATATCCGATTTCATATATTGAATGTATCTTGGAAAAATGTGATTAAAAAATATTTCGTGTGCGATATTTCAAATATACGATTGAATAAAATAATTAAATTAATCAATGTACATCCACTAAACTTTCTTTTTATATTTTGAGAGCTTAAACGTATTATTAGCTATTACGACTTAAGATTGATTTTTCGAGTATACAATAACGATTAGGGTTTCCTCTGATGATTCCGGGAAATGTGATTCTGATATCCTATTTTATATGTTGACTTTATGCCAAACCTCTGATTGAAATATAATTCTTGTGCAATACAATGATATTATCAGATTATTTTCAATATACAGTGGCAATAAAAATAATATACTTTACATGACGGAGATCACCCTCGATTTATTTGTATTGAACTTGAGCTACATATTCGAGAAATTCGAAGTATTATATACATAGCTATAATCACTTAAAATTGATTTTGACCATGCAAGGATGATTCGGATTTTCCCTGATATTAAATTACGGTAAATTTGTTTCTGATATCATGTTATGCTGACCTTATTGTTAAACCTGTTAGAAAACTATGATTGAAACATGATCCTTCTCTAATTCAAGGATATTATCCGTTTATTTCCAACATACGATGGAATTAAAATTCATAAAACCAACTTAATGGAGATCACCATAATGATTTTTAAAAACCTGTCCACCCTAAACCAGCCGTGAATGCAGTCTTTTGCCATTTCCACTTTTTTTTTTAAATATTTATAAGTATTAATATAACACCTTATTCAACTTCACTTGATTTGCACAGGTCAGTTATAATTCGTCAAAGGTTGTCAGGGAGTGAAATGTATAACTGAGATAAACGAGTTCAAACATCAGTAAGTCATATGTTTTCTGTTTATTGTCCTCAAAATATACAATTATGTTTCGTATTTCCGATCATTTTCTTGAAATGAAACTTTGCTGGTGTTTTGAAGTAAACACAATATCATTAAATTGTGACCTTTTACAAAATTAAGTTTGCTGCATTTACGGCTCAATTGATATGGACGGTCATATATAACAAAATTACCAGCCTTGTGCTGAATTATTTTCAGATCTCCACAATTATCTTTACTCTCTGTGTTATTATCTGCATTATCTGTTGGGAATAAGTTGCATGTTTACCACCTCAAGAACATCGTAATTCATCATGTATAAACCAGTTCTCATCCAATATACTTCATGTCGGCCATCAGATTAACAAGTTCAGCATACACGTAGCGAGTAAGAAAAATGGGGCCAATATGTATTACGAATATTGAAAGTTTATCACCGAATGGATAGCAAATTGGTTTCATCTATGACGAGTACACAACGGGCATCAGCGTATGAAACAAAACAACAATCGTTAGACGTACGCTTGGCTTAAGACGTTGATATGTGAATAAGTCCGTACAAAGCTTTTGAATTTCTCTTAAGGGCTCTTGTGATTGATTATGATCACATTTCAATATCTATGGGATTTTCCCTGGTTTTCAATGCAATTTTAATATAAATACCACGCTACCTTTTCAACAGAAAAGAAATCATATGAAAAATTTTGTATTGGTAAATTGAGCATTGTGTTAGAGGTACGTGCATATATCAATAATATAGATGACATGATAATATTTTATATCACTGTCTATATTTTGATTTTCATTTGAACAAGGATACGGTAAACTGTTTTCAGCTAAAATCGTCATCCTTTTCTTTCAAAACAGAGATGGAAAACAATTTATCTGGATAAGTGCATTACATGTCAGGCAACATGTACATTCATAACTGTTTTTGGTCTTTATAGTTGTCTTCCTTTGTCTTATAATTATATAACTAAGTTGGTCGTGTCGTGTGAAAGTAGAAAAAAAACTATGTTATATCTTATAATTTTCTATTTGCTGTAATTTAATATTTCAAAGCCATATACGATTGTTTGCACACTTGCAATTCCAGGTATGTTGAAATGAAACATACCTGTTCTCTTAAAAATCAAATATTTTTGTTGTTCCAATTTTCTCTTTCTGCGAATATCAACCACCCATTTTTAGGATCGTTCCGTAATTCACAAGCCTTACAAACACCTGATATCGCGATATTTTTCGGGTGCTCACCGCTAAATGTACTCCTTTGTAGTATACGGAATCACTACGTGTGACAAAAGTCTCTTGAAAGCAGCCCAGATATAGAAATGTTTACATTTTGACATCATGATATCGATTCAAGAAGTTGACTTTTGAACTCCGCCCACTTTTGATTCCTATCTTTTACCGTGAGTTTTCATGGGGTAGAAACCCCAAGGGAAGCGTTTGGTTTCGAGAATTAACCAATAGCAAACCGTTTAAATTGGATAATTTATCACTTGACTATCTGTTCTTTCCCGGAATGCTTCAACCTACCTTGTGACTGCTTTCATTTGCGAGTAACAGCTGATTAAAGTTTGCATATATTTCACATGATCTCCAATGCTGAAAAAGTTGTTGCCGCTGAATATCGTATTTGCTTCGTCATCCTAGGTAAGTTTTTTGCATTATTTTATCATTATCATACAATCTTATAACCTTGCCGAGTTGCTATACTAATCAAGAATTAATTTGATACCAACTGCATCAAAATCCATTGAGTTGATTCTCGAAATTTGTCGGACAGTTTTTAACCACGTTTCATGCAAATAGTTGTCGATACGCCCAAGAGAAGAGATCAACGTTGGCCCATGAACCTCTGTGCCCGACTGGCAAACCCATTTTGCTCTCATTTTTTTCTTCAAACTCTTCCTAAATAGCCCATATATTTTGTAAATAATATCATTTACCTAAATATAACAGAAATTGACAGAATTTCCCCGATTTTGATTTTGTGTAATAATTTTGTGTATATTTCGGCTTGCGCAATAGGTTGTACGCCACTTATAGTCCAAACCCATTTAGTCCAATACCACTTAGTCCAATGTCATTTGGTCCAAACTCACTAGGTCCAATGACCTATTAGTCCAATGGCCGGGTGGTCTAAAACCCATTTAGTCCATCACCACTTGGTCCAATAAAATATTGATTATCATTTAGTCCAACATCATTTAGTCCAATGACCACTTGGTCAAATAAAATTTTGAATACCATTTACTCCATTGTCAATTAGTCCAATGACCACTTGGTCCAATACAATTTTGAATACCATTTAGTCCATACTCATTTAGTCCAGTGACCACTTTGTCCAATAATAATTTGATTGCTATTTGGTCCATTGTCATTTAGTTCAATGACCACCTGGTCCAATAAATTTTTGATAAACGTTTTGTCCATTGTGATTTAGTCCAATGACCACTTGGTCCAATAACATTTTGAATGCCGTTTAGTCCATACTCATTCAGTCCAATTACCACTTAGTACAATAATAATTTGATTACCATTTAGTCCAATGTCATTTAGTCCAATTGTCAGTTAGTCTAGTAATATTTTGATTACCATTTATAGAACTAGTGCAGTTCCCTTAATCTTTCCTTCCATGGACAATAGCAGTAAGCCCAGGCATATAATCATATGGCTCAGATTGTAAACATGAGGTCAACCTACAAGAATTTATAATGTTCTTTTCCAATTATTTCTGCTCATTCATTTTTAGAAGTTGTTCATTTATTCTAAAGTTATCCTCCACATAAAGTTTGCATATGTTGTAACTATAAGCATACACTAAAAGTAATACATACATAAACTTTACATTATTTGGATTTTAATATCTGTATATAGTGAAAATTGAAACACTACAAATTTTAAAATTAAAATTGTCCAATTTTTGCAAGCATGTGGTAAGTAGTCAATGACAAATCACAGCATGGAGACAGTCTGGGTCTGGTGTCAGTGGTTCTTGGTTTTTGTTCTTAAATGGGGTATTGTACAGCATAGAGAATCAAGTTGAAAACAACCAATTGATTTTTCAGGATTTGGAAACCTCTCTTTCATAAAGTACCCTCCCTCCCTGCCTGGCGATGGATGTTTGCAGGATGTTTGACATGGGATGTAGCTACATGTAGCCGACATAGGACACTAAACCAGTGCTATACCATTTAGTAAAAATTTCGGATCGCAACACATTGTATCGGTGTAGTGAGACATAGTGTCTCCCATATTCCAGGAGTCCGGGTATAATTAAATTGCACGGAATAAGTTGTATGCATGCCCGTCAGAAAAAACGTCGAAAACGGGTCAGATTTTTGATCCATTGGCATCGTCAACGCCTTTAGCAAAAGGGATGCCTTTTCAGGGTACGTCGCACCCCCCCCCCCAATTTGACAATGTACAAAAAGGGTCCACATAAATTCCCTGAATGACAACCAAAAGAACACCCAAAGCACCAAAACTCATAAATATACGGCGGCCTTTCAATAAATGGTACACAAAATGCTTGGAAAACTGCTAGAAACCTTCTTTTTTTTTTTGCTTGTCACTTTGTCAAAACCACTTAAAAAATTAGGGTCCACCAAAATGAAAATTTTTCCCAAAGAGTAATAAAGTTCATGTTTAGTATTCTTGAAGAAAATGGTCAATAGCATCCACTACTTATTCCTTTAAAATGCAATGCAAACAGATATTGTCTTAAAATCATGCAAAACAGATACATGTACACAATGTTACAATTTTCTTTCAATCTAATCTAAAGTTTAACTCACATGGTAATGGTAATTGTTGGACCAAATGGTAATTGGAATAAATTGTATTGGACAAAATGGTAATCAAATTATTGTTGGACCAAATGGTAATTGGCCTAAATGATATTGGACCAAATGGTAATCAAATTATTGTTGGACCAAATGGTAAT
>JXSR01S058768.1:56640-66819 GCA_000969725.1 Ophiothrix spiculata | reverse complement strand
TTTTAAATCGCCATTTTGAAAAAAATACGCATGCTATGAGGCTGAAACTTGCAGGGCATGTTAGAATTGTCATTTCCCTTCATTATATGCAAATAAAAACAGATTTTTCCGATTTTCGACCTTTATGACGTCATGATTACGTAACGCCTTGGCCGATTTTTGTGATCTTGGTATCGTTGGATAGGGAAGGAATATTCCTATCTATTGATAGCAAAACCAAGTTCATAAGGGGTTCCGTTCCAAAAAATTAGGGGGGGGGGTAGACGAGGGTTAAACTATCGTTATCAAGCCTCAAGTTATTTGGATGAGAAATGTTTAATGATGTATCTGAATATGTAAGGTATTTTGACACACCTTAATACAAATTTCAAATGACATGTTTGTTAACCTCAGAATATGTGATTAAGATGACATAAGTGATATTATATACTTCATTAGTACAATCAACAAAGTTGATTGGGTAAAACCAGACACATGATAAAAATACCAACAATAGACCTATATACGTTTAAAAGTACAATTCACGGATGCATCAACGATTCTGACATCACTTATTTTAACAAGGGAAGAAAACTAACCCAACTCAAACATTTGAAGTTTACAATTTGATATATTATGAAGACATTTTAGAGACTAACTGACATGTTTTTATATCTAAACTAACAAGTTGGAGATATAAACTTCCAAAAAAAGATGTTAAATTTTGATCAAATATCTTGTAATAACTGACTCACATACAGATAATATTGTAAGACAATCTCTTTAAAATCAAGTAAATTTGTGTTCTCTTATTGTAAAAAGGTTGGTTGTCTTGAAAAGACTGATCTACAATATATAGCTAATAGCCTGAGTAGGTCGGACAATTTGATACTTAAATGGTCCATATTTGTGCAGGAAAATTGGTATTTTGTGTGATTTTGATTCAAATTTTGTATAATGTTTGGCAAAAATTGGTTCTCTTTTCCTTTGCACATCGTGGTTTTTGTAGTCGGTAAAATTTGTAACTTTACTTTTTGTTGACCCCCCTGATCGCAAATCCTGGCTACGCCACTGAGAATCACTTATAGTTGGTAACTTTATATATGTTCCCATCAAACTTTATAATTATTTACGATCAAAAAGAGTCAGAAGTATCAACTGGTAGTAAGTTAATGCCTAGCAATAGTGCAAATACACACCAATTTCAAAACTAAATCGACATAGTTTTTGCTTTCCTTGGACCAGTCTTGCATCAAATTAGTGCTGTACAGTTTGTTTTTATCTGATTATTTTGAGTAAATCCAATTTAATCCAATTATATTAAATATGACACAGTTTTTCATGGATGACTATTAGTGATACATCCTCTGCATCATCCATGACACATTTTATTGCCACTAGGCGCTTTAAGATAAATACCTGAGGAAAGTTAGTTTTTTTTTCTTTTATTAACAGTTGACTACAGAACTAAAGTTTTAATTTACGAAATGGGCAATATTTTTCCACTATATAAACTGTTTAACACTACAGCGGTAAATGTGCAACTTGCGTCATAAGGATGATAGATGAAAAGGACAAGTGAACCTTGACAGTCACCACATTTTGGACATACTGAATATTTTGTAATAATATATATATATAGTCACATGCATCCAACACCTAGGGTCACCGCCGTTTCCCTCTTTAATCATGTTTTATTTGTATAATACCCAACTTTGCGCGTGCCAATATCAAAATCCCCAACCCCTCAGAATGAATGGGGTAATTAAATGCGAAATTGTACATCATAAATCATACCTTTTTGTGGGGGATTATATTAGAATAGAGGGATTACAATATTATCTACTAAATTAAATCGAAAATATCATCCTACATTCTGTTCTTTTGATCATTTTTCCTTGTTTTGGCAAGTGATAGGAGAGATGACCATCCCCTGCCCGCCGCACCTGGCTCTTAGCTTCTAAGTGTTTAAAGGAAAGATACCTAACTTTGAATACTTGTTGGTGTAAATT
This sequence comes from Ophiothrix spiculata, assembly GCA_000969725.1. Lineage (NCBI taxonomy): Eukaryota > Metazoa > Echinodermata > Ophiuroidea > Amphilepidida > Ophiotrichidae > Ophiothrix > Ophiothrix spiculata. The sequence continues at coordinate 64,828 of JXSR01S058768.1, read as the reverse complement.
ACTTTCAAATATACATTCATAAGATATGTTGAAGCAAAGTATGCAATACTTTAAAAGTGCACAGAGGTCTGATCGTCAGTCAGGGTATCTAGGCTAATGCTTTAAATACTGTAAAATGATACTTCTTTAATATATATGTCATGGCATCTTGTCAACCTTAAAAATTAATTTATAGTTTTATTTGCATTAGATCCTTAAAAACGTGAGATGCACACACTGGATGCAAAAACTGTACATGTACTTCTTTACTTTAATATCAAGTAAATAAAATAAACCTGCTTAATCGGATAATTTAAGAGATTCTAGAGCAATAAGATATTTTCTTGTGAATCAAAGTAATTAAGATCAAGACAACATTCAGCACCATAGTTAGCGCCAAATTATTTGACAAGCATAAAACAAGGGCAGTACCCCATTTTCTAATTTATAAACCCTTGAGAACAATGCTGTATTAATTAAAAAATATACATATATTATGTGACACGATCAATGAAAATGTGTTGCATGTTGGCAATTTTCACTTAAACATGTCATCAAGTTCTACATAATTGTGTGTTAAAAATGCCATATCTTATCCAAATCTCATTGCTTATGTTTATGCGGTTCCAGAGATACAGCAAGTTTTTGAAAGTTAGAAACATTCAAACATAAAATAATAAGTGTTACAACTCAAAATCAGTATAGTTTGACCCGCCAAAGGATGCATTTGTCGGCTCCTACATGTTACTTTTTATACCATATGTATACATCAAATATGCAATAAAGAGTATTTAACACAACTGCAATATTTGGCCTCGACAGGACACAAAATACATTATTTATATGCAACTTAAATTATTATAAAGTTAGCCCTATCATAAGTTCGTACATTATAAAAAGAATTCATATATAATTGAATTTATAAACATGATCCTGTTTCAAATCGAATGTTATCAGGTTTACAGAAAGAGAAAACGTGCAACAGAAAAAAAACGCGTAAAATTATTAAGTCGCATTTGTTTAATAACATATTGAAAAGACAAGTCTACTGATGTACGAGATCTTCTCTGATTTTGACAAAACTATAAACATGTATACATTGCCAAAGGGAAGATACTTTGTATGATCATATCCTTGACGACATTTTGCGATAGCCCTAGGTTTGTTTTGTTTGAAAATACCTCAATATGAATTCCGTTTCCAGTGAAATGTTATATCATTTGTATTGTATAATATCAAGTAAATTGTCAAAAATTATATTTCATTGGGAAAATGTTGTAAAAGAAATATGATGTTTTCTACATATAGCATCAATTATTCCTTTTAGGTCATAACATTTGTAAATATCGTCATGAAGCAAACCAGTATAGATACCTTAAATGTAATTAAAATGATACTACATATATACATGTATTGTAGCAACACAAGGAACAGGTGCTTACTTGTTTCTTCAATATTACATTTCAATCAACGATATCAGATTTGTTTCAAAATTGAATTAAATTACATGCACTATACACTGCCGCTCTAAATTATTTCCGCATAAAACCTTTATTCAGCCACATCTCAAAAGGCGTTTATCCGATTTTCATCATTTTTTGACAGAGTCTATATTGTTTAATTATCGAAGTAACTATTCCGGAATTGCATTCATTGCATTTGTTTTAAAAACTTACAACCTGAAAAAAATTATATATCATTGAGGTTAGAAGCGCGCGATCGATTTATTTTTCTATTAAAACAAATCAGTGAAAAAAAAGAAGATTTATTTTGCGAAACTGTAATAATATCAATTTTCCATTTTTGATGGCACAAAATACTGGGATATCAAAATTAGTTATTAAGTCGCTGATCTGGTAGGATTTTTTTATTATTTTGAAACGGATAAGTATCTATGAATAAAATGTAATTCTTGTTTAGTAAACAAGGAACTTGAATGATCTAATAGAACAGCGAAGAACTCTGAATCAGAAGATCACGAGCCCTACTATTAAGTAAGTTATATCGTTCATCAAAATATTTTACGGATTTGGTTCCCCATCACGAGTCATCTAATTTATATGCATACCTTTCAATGTTTATTCTAATGTTGATGGAATAAATGGAATGCGCTTCAAACATGAATTTCATTTTTAGTATATACGCATACAAGATTAGGTCATGTAAGCTGGATGAAAACTTGGAATATATAGATGCAATTAAACTTGAAGTAGATCGCTAAATATCTTTGATATTATAGACGCAAGTACTGCGTACTGCGAAATTACACGTAAACTTTGATTCATGCAGATGTAAAGCTTCTCCCGTCTTAGTTTTTAATGCTACAAAGGTCCATATAAAGTAGAGTTAGACTTTATATGCAAATAATGTACGATAAAAAGGATGTCACGACGGTTGTTCAATAAGTACGGTCCTGAGGTATAAGGTGATAAGCTTTGCATTTTTTAAAATATGTAGTTCAATCAATTAATAACATAATATGAATATGTTGTACAGGCTTCTGAGATTGATATGTTCCCTTGAAAACTAATGAAATAACAAAACTTAACTGACAAGCATTTAACTTAATATCCCACTCCTAGTTGCTACACCCAATGGCTTCATCAAAGACAAGGGGTCAACACTTGAGAAATATTACTTATTTAAATAGCATGAAACAATATACTGCAGATTAAAAAAAGTTAGGGAGGAGACGGATGTTAAAGTTCTTGTTATCCTGATGATTTTTTTTATTTATCAAATTGTTGATGCTTAATTCGAAACTTCTGAAATATTTAAGGGCAAGTTTTAAATAAGTACAAAAGCGGATATTTACTTTCCAAACATTCATCAATCGAATTAAACTACATAGGATACTGATAAACTTTGCTTTGATCATCTCCTTCTACCTCAGGCCACGAACTAATTGAACACCCTTCATAAAGCTTTAATTTGTATTTGCTTTCACAATTTATAGCAATCTTAACACGTAGCAAGTTCTGACATACCAGCATTAACATGACAGTTCTTATCCTGAAAGTGACCTTAGAAATTTAACCCTTAGGTTATAGTATTATTATTGTTCTTATATGACTTATATGACAGATTACTGGTTCTCAAAATATGCTTATCAAAAACAACAACTAGGCGAAATAAATACAACTTCAACTTTCATTAAGATATATTGGTATTTGATTTGATTTATTGTAACTAGAGCACATACTGTCTTGTTGTCGTATTAGTCCAGATACGGCAACTCACTCAAGGAATGTCAAATTTCAGGGCATCCGATACGTCATCAACGGTGAATTGAGAAGACACTCAAGTTAAAATTAAATTGTAATGATAGAAAATTATCCACCTATTTTCTTGTCCTACATGTTAATTGGGTTAGTATGAGATGAGAATAATACTAAAATTATCCAGTTGGTATTGGTTGCGATGGCAAACAATTTCATTATATAGGACAAAAATAGCATACGGTTATTTAGTTCTGACAGACTCGCTAAAATACAATACCTTTCGACAGCCAGTTTGGTTGTCTTTTTCAATTATACTACACTGTATGGCACCTCTTTCTGATAGTACCCACTCATGCTCTATAAACTGGCAAAACTCAAATGTCGTTTTCCCATCTGACCTTTAGTTCCTGAAGATTGCACAGAACCGAGAAAATTGGACTAAAAATCTCAACAGACACAATGGAAGATAAATATATAACATATCCATGGGCAAGGTTGTCCTCAGACAAGTTTGAATTGCAATCAAATGTGTTCAGAAGTTACGATATGACTATGTGAACTTATTTAGTAAATCTGAAGCTGTAATTTTAAAACCAAAGGCAAATACAGGTATAAAATGGATTAGTATACGGTTTTAATGTTTTAAGTTTCAATGTTTGCATATGAAAATGGTTGAATCTTCAATATATCGATGTCAACTTTATCAATTGCATATAATTAGCTTGAAGCTCTGTGACTTTATTTCTTTTTTTCAAAGCTATGAATACGAAACAAGAATCAATGAAACTACGGGGTGTCCAAACCTAATGACATTGAATTATTTTTGTGACACATACAGAGTTGCTAATATAGTTGGAATAAAAATATTGTTCTTATATGACTTAATACTTACAGATTACTGGTTCTCAAAATATGCTTATCAAAAAAACAACAACTAGGCGAAATAAATACAACTTCAACTTTCATTAAGATATATTGGTATTTGATTTGATTTATTGTAACTAGAGCACACACTGTCTTGTTGTCGTATTAGTCCAGATACGGCAACTCACTCAAGGAATGTCAAATTTCAGGGCATCCGATACGTCATCAACGGTGAATTGAGAAGACACTCAAGTTAAAATTAAATTTTAATGATAGAAAAATATCCACCTATTTTCTTGTCCTACATGTTAATTGGGTTAGTATGAGATGAGAATAATACTAAAATTATCCAGTTGGTATTGGTTGCGATGGCAAACAATTTCATTATATAGGACAAAAATAGCATACGGTTATTTAGTTCTGACAGACTCGCTAAAATACAATACCTTTCGACAGCCAGTTTGGTTGTCTTTTTCAATTATACTACACTGTATGGCACCTCTTTCTGATAGTACCCACTCATGCTCTATAAACTGGCAAAACTCAAATGTCGTTTTCCCATCTGACCTTTAGTTCCTGAAGATTGCAGAGAATCGAGAAAATTGGACTAAAAGTCTCAACAGACACAATGGAAGATAAATATATAACATATCCATGGGCAAGGTTGTCCTCAGACAAGCTTGAATTGCAATCAAATGTGTTCATGCTGTTGGAAACCACTTAAAAATAAGTTCAAGCAGTTCAATGTTCAAAGTTTCATTCTTTAAAATTATATAAGTGGTTATGGGGAATGCTTTAATTCAAATACCTACACTTAATATATCGGTGGTATTTTCAATGCGGAAATGTTTGTTATAAACAGTTTAGCAGAATCAGGTTTACAGCTAGCAGGTACACTATGGTACAAATTTCAATACTTCTCTGTATATTATTTCACAAAAGCCGCTGACATCTTATAACCAGTAAGCTTTATAGTGCAAGCAAGTATTTACATCAGAACATTACTTAAAGTAGTATTCAAAGCTATACTGTTTTTGTATGTTGTTTTACAATACACCGACGAAATGGGTTTGAAAACATAATTATACACGAACCATTTCTGTTCTCAAACAAGGCTGAGAGCTCCCTCTTGTGGAACAATAAGTGGCGTCCTGCCAAAGATACGATAAGTAAGTATATGGTAAGTTGGTTTGGTTGCCTCACACGAACTCTCTGCCTATTTTGCCTTTTTAGCTGATGGCGTGAAATTGTTTTTGGTTCAATGCCATTCAAAGAAAAATCGATAGTGTAGATTCTTACCACTGTAATGGAAAACCGAGGTGAGCAGGGAAACATTATTAAGTAAGATATTTATTGTAGTCAACTTTGTGACCTTTCAAAAAATTTGTTGTCAGTTCAGATATAGGCTTTTGATCGGTATGCGGTAATTCCAAAGATTAGAGGTTAAATCCCGTAAAAAATAAGTAATTGTTGTAAAGTAATTTTTACGGCAAGTTTCCGTAGTTTGACATAGTGGCAGCCTTTTTAAATATCCCGTTCCGTACATGTAAGTATTTAAAATTCCACGTGCCGCAAACGTTTAGCGCGCAATATGGCTGTACAAAGAGTCAAAGTATCCAGGATTCCATGATCTTGGGTATAATAATGAAAACGTTTTCTAATGCAGACATTTTAATGATTGTATTTAATTTTTACGGGGATCTATAAAAATCACGGTAAAATGTTGGCAAGTTTGCCAAGTATTTTCCCGTAAAATTTACGGAAAATCAAACTCATAATTTCACAAATGATTTGAAATGAGATGAATATCTGTTGAATGTTTAATAACTTCCTTTTACAAACACATGTGCCACTTGATACACTACTTAATACCCAGCAGTAGACATTGATTGCTTGGAAAGACTGCTTGAATGAAAAAACAATATTTCTTCAAAACTGAATTAAGGGTTTGACAGAATTACAAGAGATGTCATTGTTGAACAAGACGCCTTACAACTTGTTAAACTGTTAAACAAACGTTGTAAGAGTTCTCACAAAAGTTACGATATGACTATGTGAACTTATTTAGTAAATCTGACGCTGTAATTTTAAAACCAAAGGCAAATACAGGTATAAAATGGATTAGTATACGGTATTAATGTTTTAAGTTTCAATGTTTGCATATGAAAATGATTGAATCTTCAATATATCGATGTCAACTTTATCAATTGCATATAATTAGCTTTAAGCTCTGTGACTTTATTTCTTTTTTCAAAGCTATGAATACGAAACAAGAATCAATGAAACTACGGGGTGTCCAAACCTAATGACATTGAATTATTTTTGTGACACATACAGGGTTGCTCATATAGTTGGAATAAAAATATTGTTACCACTTTTTTATGTAAAGGTCAATTTATGATGAAAATATCTGGAAACTTATGCTGCTTTTGGTCAGATTTGATAGGTAATCTTGTTGGGTGTAAAATAAAACTCCGAATGTGATTAATTTTTTTCATGTACTGGTAAGGGGACAACAGCAAAAATGGCTCATAAACGTGATTTTAGGTCAAATTTGATTTGACCCCGCCTTGTTCCAGGTTACTTCTCTACTCAAGTTGAGTGGTCATATGGAATGTTTATCTGTAGTAGAGTGATAAGCAGATAATTGAATGTCTTTGTTTCGCTTGACTGAGCCAAGAGAATGCTTGGAAGCAAAGTTTAAAATGATCCCTCAACGCCCCTCAATTTACAAAAATAAGGTTTCAGTGAACGTTGAATGGTTCCCGGTGGTTTATGACATCTTAAAAGGTTTTTAAGATAGCATATACTGTCAGGTACCATTCCACGTTCACCGCAACCATATTTTTTTATAAATTTAGGTGCGTTGAAGCATCATTATGTTCTTTGCTTCCAAGCATTTTCTTGGCTCAGTCAAGCGTGATAAAGTCATTCAATCACCTGCCAATGACTCTATTACAGATACACATTCCATATGATCACTTAACTTGAGTAGAGAAATGACCTGGAACAAGGCGGGGTCAAATCAAATTTGACCTGAAAATCTCGTTTTTGACCCATTCTTGTTGTTTCCCCCTTACCAGTACATGAGAAAATTGATCACATTCGGAGTTCCATTTCGCACCCAACAAGATTACCTATCAAATCTGACCAAAGCAACATAAGTTTCCAGATATTTTCATCATAAATTGACCTTTACATAAAAAAAGTGGTAAAAATATTTTTATTCCAACTATATGAGCAACCGTATAAAAGCTTTTGTTTTAAAGGCAGAAAATATATGATATAAAAACACAAATAACAAAAAAACACCGAATAATTGCAAAAGTTCTCAAAAAAATTACAATATGATTATGTGAACCTATTAAGTAAATCTAAAGCTGTCAATTTTAAAGGAAAAACAGGTATGAAAATGGATTAGTATACGGTTTTAATGTTTTAAAGTTTCAATGTTTGCATATGAAAATGAATGAATCTTATATATATAATATATCAAAGTCAACTTGATCAATTGCATATAATTAACTTTGTTCTTTTCAAACCTATGAATACGAAACAAGAATCACTGAAACTACGGGGTGTCAAAAAATAATGACATGGAATTATTTTTTACAAGTAGAGTAAAAGTTATGTCTTGTATATATCTATAAACTATTGAAACCTGAGGCATTTACATTTGTGTGTGTTTTTTTTGAAATAACGCACTCCGTTGTTCATTTTTAAATATCATGGCAAATGTAAATATGAATGTGTATTACATATAACCATAAATACCTTGATCCTTCTTTTTTCAAGACGTCTGATTAAGGTGTCTATCATATTTCAAATGGAGTTGAATATACGGCTTTTGCTATGCAAAGACTGTCAAGTAAAATACATATGCGCAATCAGTCACTGAACTCGGGGAAACGTTCACATATAAGCCATGCAAAGAGGCTTAAAGCTATTTATTTAAATATAAAGCAACAAAGATTTAAAGTGTTACCTTACTACGGTAGTCATAAATCACAAATTCGTGGAAAGCTCGACTTTTTTGTAAAATCAACACCATACATGTCTGCTACTCCTTTTCAAACTATGCTGTTTGTTTTAATACCATAAAGCAAGTTGAGTAGCATTACACG
>JXSR01S058768.1:37377-53025 GCA_000969725.1 Ophiothrix spiculata | reverse complement strand
TCTTTAATCGAAACCACGAAAGAAAACTGAAGACAAGGGAGTTTAAGAACTCAAGTAAGTTAATGACTCATCTGGCCCGTCAAGGAGACGCAACAGGTTGACTGAAACCAGACGCAAGAACCTGCTTAATATCAGCAGATCATCATGAAATTGAGTCATTATGTCATGAAATGGGTTTAAGGGATGCTTCTCCTAATCTTCTGATGTTTTTATCAATTTCCATTCAACGTGTGCACAATGACGTCACCAGAGGTGAATCTTTACAGATTAACAAATCGGACCACCAAGATTTTTCGGGTCTTTACGAAATGTGCAATAACTTTTGATTCAGAGATTCAAATTAAACAAAACAAAAATCATGTAAAACCCAATGGTCAACTCTATATTATTTTTGTAACGTTTGCACACCAATGTGCTCTTTTCTCTCAAAATAAAAGTTCAAAGTTCGTTGCGTTTTTATTGGGACACTCTGTATTCTTTTTATTTAAGGCTTACACATTTAGTAGATAAAAATGTGATACTTGTGATACAAATACCTCTATTTTTCTAAAATATGTTAAGGAAATATTTGTTCTAGTACTTTGTATTACTAAATATGTAATTTCAGAGATAATCTTTTGATGATCAATTCTAATGTCCACAAACATAGATCCTATTAATTTAGTTTCAGAGGTTGCCAGGGAAAACAATAACATTATTACTGCTGGTTACCCAATATACTTGAAACTTGACACACATGATATTAAAAATATATGCAATCTTTCATGTGAATTAAAATTATTCTAAAAATATCTTCATAATCGCTTATCTTGGTTCTAGTAGTACAGAACGTTTAGAATATGTTGATTTAAACCGTTAGAATTACCAATTCCAGGTAATATGTGCTACCAAAGTTTTATAGATAGTTAGAAGAATATCTATAGATGCGAGTGTCATTTTACTTATGTTTCAATTCAGTAGCTGTTTTCTCAGCTGCTGCCTCTTCAAATATGGAATAGAATGGTGTTATCGATTTCATAATATGAGAAACATGTAAGTTGCGACATGTACCATGTTTGGGTATGATGGGTCACATATTATAACTTATGAGTATGATTCAGCTTTGATATATTCAGAGTGTACATTTATATGACATTTCCAATGAGTTATGATAAATGGGAAGATAATTATCTTCTGATAGTTTAAATCCCCTTTTCATATTAGTCTAAATGGTTCAAAACTCCCCAAGAATTACATACATAAGTACATGTTGTATGTCTGTCGTCCTTTTGATCAAGTTTATTTTGATCAGTTTTATATACTTTCATGCTGATCTGAAATTGATGTATGAATATTTGGGGGGATTTTCGTTCTTTGTGAAGTCATAATTTAACTCACAGAATATGGCTTGTGAATATGGATAACTTTAGGATTATGTACATGTCGCTCAATTTATCGCAACTGTGTTTATGTAAAAGATCTTTTGATTGGCAGGCATTAGAGATCGTGACACATCTGGTGATCACCGACACATTAGTTGATATTCGTGCTATGTGCAGTCGGGCATTTTATAATTTGGAAGTTTTATACTTAAAAGTATAAAAAACAGCCCTAATATTTGCGTATATTTCCGTGTGATCGTTAATACTACGATAGGCTTCTTTGGTGACCAAAAATGAAAACAAACAAACAAACAAACAAACGAGCATGTTTTTTTCAAGTAGTAATTGGCTATTTAAAATAACTACAATTCTTCCTTAAACCTTGTCTTCCTAAAGGGTAGTTACCACCCCACCCCCCTAACGGCTGATCGCCGATTTCACCAAAACGCAAAATAAAGCGACCCTAACATTTAGATAATTGTGTTTACATCTTTTGCGGGCAATTTGATGAAACAAACATGGATACTACCTAAGGTCGGGTTATGGTAGGCCGTAAAAGTCCGAGTGTAGGAGGGGTGGTCGTCACCTGGAAAAATTTAAATTGCAATTTTGAAAAAAAAACAATATCTGCATGGTATGGACTTGAAACTTACAGGACATGTTAGAAATGTCGATTCCTTCATTTGTTAACAAAAAATCTGACGAAAACGGACATTATAATCTTTTATAACGATTTTTTTGAAAAAGTGACCACTTTAGCCCAGTGTCGATTGTTTTTTTGTGGGTCAGGATATACTTTGTGACGTCATAATTACGAAACGCCTCCACTGATTTCATGATCTTGGTATCAATGGAAAGAAGAGACCCTACCCAATACTATAGTACCAAACAAAATAATTTTGAAAGTCCCTACTTCAAAATCACAGGGGTGGTCTGGTAATCACCCCCTCCCCTCAGGAAGACATTTAACGAAAAAGGCTCAGGAAGACGAGGGTTAATAATAGTAAAATATTACGGGAGTCTGGGCAGTTGGACTAGTTTTGTTTATAAATATATCCATCATTGAAATGACATGAAATGACATTTGTGGTTAATATTATATTGTATTATATGTCATGTTTCAGACAGATAGCAGGAAATCCTAAGAGTATTAGAAGATTATGCCCACAGTTGTAAGCCATGAATCCTCAAGACTTGCACTCAATGATCCGCGAGTTTAGCAGAGAGAACAAAAGGACGGACTGAAACAAAAACATCAAGAACTTGAGACAAAGTATAAAGACCAGATCGTATTCCATGAATCTCGTGAATTTAAAGTCATATTATAGTCCATTAAATATAAAGTTTGTGTCCTTTTAACCGGTAATCTAAAACATACTTTATCAAATATTTGGATGGACAATTTTTAGGTGCACAGTAATATTAGTCCCCCTGGAGTTTTAATCTACCTTCCAGAGACCATAAAGGAAAAAGTGTGACATTAATATTGCGTGGGACTTGTTAACCTGTATATAATATTACTGTACTGTACAACCCGTGCAATGAAAAAGGGGACTTACATTCCTACTACACCGGTCCGATTTCACATTTGTTTAAGTTCCCCTTGTGTAATTTTTTTTTTGTGAATCGGCCCTCATCTGTCGATTCAAGTGAAAAAATGAACAATTTTGATGACAAAATAAGTCAGATATGCTTCATTTTTTAATATGATCCGTTTTTAATCCATTCACAAGCTTAGTGACGAATAATCATGAAATCGGTCAAAATTCCAACCAAATATTTGATAAAATATAACTTTTGTAATACCGATTGGAATGAAAAAACGCTACGTTAATATTCAATTTATGGACTATAAAATGCATTATTTTTCTACTTTCTGACTATTCGTTCAAGTTACACGCAAGGATTGCAATGTTTTTCAGGGACACAGAGTAACAGACCTCATACTTATGATTACCTCCATTTCCAAAGGATTGATTGGATTTTAGAAGAGAAAGTTTGATGTATGACTTACTACTTAGAAGACTACAAGCCAAGAGGGAGAGAAGTTGGATGGTTCTTAGCAATACACAATAATGTTTGTGAACTGAAAGACACAACTCTGGGAACCAGCATGCACAACCTTAACCCTATCACAGAAACTGACTGTCACCTGCAAGTGTCCTCGCTGTCGTTGCGATAGCTAATGAATCAGCAACACACTCTGCATTTTTATCAGATATTTGCGCATGCTCGAATATAACGTATTTTGTACTAAAAGTTAATAGTAACAAACGATTAATGCAAGCAATTATCGGCGACGTGTAGCTAAATTAGACATGCACCCTTAAATAGATGATTTCGCACCAATATAATCACACACGGACCACCCGAAGGTCTGCTTGAAATAAAAGTCAGTCCGGGTATGATTTTTCTACTTTTGCTTGTCTTTTTTATAACTGTGCTGTGTGGCGAGACTTGCAATCCACAGGGAATATCTTATTTCGGAAATACGAAGCTTACAGAAATTGGATACTTCCTCAAAACGGGATAAGAGGAGGAAGACACCGAAAATGCACATACAATAGGGTTTTGTGAATGTTGGCAAGTTTAGTTGCAGATATCGTAATGCAAGTGGGGCATTGATTAACATATTTGTGCTCATTTCATAGGGATAAGTTTTTACTATTTCGTTGTATTTTCTTTGAGTGGCAGTACTTCACATCTGTTTGCATTATCCTAATTTCTGAAACATGAATCGTGTGAGAATTGGATACTTCCTTCACATGCATAAGGAAGGGAAACCGATTGTTGAAACAATTCTATGCCAATGTCATGACATATTATACAAACATACATTTGTCAGTACATCTGAACAAAAATATTCGTGATTATACATATGAGCCATCTCCAGTATACACTGAGTGCTCATTAACTGATTCTTATTTATCAGGTTACGCATCAGTTTACAACATGAATTGAAATTAAGCAGCTCGGGACTCCTTGTAGCCGAAAGAATAGCTTTTTGGAATGAGAACCAAAACCTATTTCTATTTAAAGAAAACCCTTCAAAGGTAAAATATATCAAGTTTTATAATATTCGGCCGATTTCTTATGTTCCCTAAAAAATCAGAGTTTTTGAATTTTCATGTCAAGAGGGAATGAGCTATGACATTCAAATTTTAGGGGATGGTGAAGGATTAAAATAGCTAAATTCTCTTGTGAGCTTTTAGCAATAAAATGTTTTATTTACAAGAAAAATGATTTTTAGTTCCTAAATTTAGGCATATTTTCAAACACTTTTAAAATTTTATAGAAACACTTTAATTTTTAAAAGGCCTACGAGAGATGGTTATTTGATAAGCTTTCATTTTACACCTTGTTTGTTAAAATTGAAGCATGGGAAGTATGAATGAAAATTTTGAGAAATCTGACTATTCAGTGTTTCTAGAAATTAACACAATAATATTTGGGAAGTAGAAACATTAGAAGTCTCTCGTTCATAAACGATGAAGTGATTTTTTTCAAAACAAAATTTATGACAATCTGTAATCAGTTTGCAATGCAAAGAAAATAAAAGTAGTTTCATTTGTGAACTACTGCCACAGAAATAAATTCTTTTGTAAATAGTATTTTTTTCAGAAATTCGTCAAATTTTGTGAAATTTTCATGGTGGCCAAATTTGAAAATAAAAAAATAGCTTAACTCAAGAACGCTTCGATGGAAAAAAAAATCAAAATTTGGAATACAATTTTTTTTTTATCATTCTGCATATTCTGTAAAATTTTGAACAAATTCTGTGCAGGACACCCTAGTCGTTAGATTGGTCTAAAAACATTTTTTTATTTCGAGTGAAGGTATAATTATTATCATTTCTGGTACTATAATGATGTTATTCCCCTTGCTTTGAAAAGAACTTTGAAATCCATGTTGAAGCTGATTGAAGGAGTTTCTTGAGATGAAGCTTCCCACTTTCATTTTACATGTGCCAAAATATTAAGAATATTTAAATGTTGACAGGTGAAAGTGAATTCTATACTTGTTTATATGATCCACTGTTAAATAACTCGGCACTTTCAGAGTATTAAAAACTACATAGGATCTAATAGCGACTGAGTTTCCAAAGAAGCGGGTTAGTATTATTCGTGTTCCTTACACTTGAAGGCAAATGTTAAGTTAGGTTGTATGATGTTTCATGTATATTATCTAATATCTAAAACAACACTATATTTGGCTTTGAAATCAGTTTCTTGAAAACCAGAAGAAAACTTTTCAGCTCAATACCAAATCAAGTTTTAGGATGATTATTCGGTGCTAAAGGTTTTAAACACCTCAGAGTTTTAAGCGTTATTCTATGCTGCTTCATTTCATTGCTTATCAACAAATGCCTATCATAATATAACATCTTCAAAGCTGTATCATTCAATTTACCTAAAATGTCAAGGTAGCAGACAGATTCCATTTAATTATGGATGTGAAGATGAGTGTGAAGGTCTGAACAGAACACAATGTAAGCTTAACCTTGATCACTTTAGCACAATAATGTTTGTTATCTGTTGTTAGTTAAATGTTAAAGTTAGCGGCCTATCATTAAAATGTTATGAAATGCATCAAATATAAATGAGGATCCAGGAATTAGCTTCTCTTGATTCAACAAAATGGCATTGTTGATTGATAAATATAAAGATAACTTTAATTTCTGATAGATTATAATACAGTAGATATTATATCATGTTGAAGTCAGCCATTTATAAAACTGTATGACTGCATTAAAACTGATAAATAATCAGGAAATGATTCCAATTAAAATTCTCTTATTTATTGATCAATGTGAAGATCACTTGACCTTCATTATAAGTTATAATTCTTCGACATTTTCTTTTGTATGGCATAATTTGCGTTGTGCATATATTTTTTTCAAATAATATGCAACTTCACAAAATAGCACTCTAGAGCTTTTTCCTGTATATTTTGCATATCAAGCCGTTTTAAACGAGTTTCATGTGTATGAACTATCTGTTGTACGTACCTTTTTATTTTTATGTTGGTTTATAATAAACATGTAAAGTGGCTTTATTATGTTATGTGCTTTCATTTTTTATTACATACATGACTAAGCTCAAATCAAATCAACTTCTGTTTCTTACTTCTATCATAGACATAGGTTCAAGTAAAAACCTGTAAAACTTGCCATTGACTAAATTAAAAAATATATTGTGTTGGACTTTTCAGTCGTAAAGTAAATTGCATGAACTCTATGAAAATCAATGGAGCAATGACTGAAAAGATAATATAAAGCTGCTGAAATGTGATTTTGATCACATTTTTACCATTTATCATTTTTGATTGTAAAGCCGTTCTTCCTAGAAACTGATGTTTATTATTTAAATTAAGGAAGATCCAGGAAAATGTCATAATTCCAATATAGATTGATGAATCTGAAGTGACATAACTGATAATCCTAACACCTTGATATTAATCGACTTTGTCATCATTGTGCTAGTTAAGTCAACTTAAAATAAATTGCACCCGTTAAAGAAATGCATGAACTCTACTAATTTTTGATAATCATCATTGTAAATGGTCTCAGTTGACTCAAGGTAGAATAATATATAATATGACCATCCATCCCAAACCAGCCGTAAATGCCTCATTTTGTAATTTTTACTTTTTTAAATATTTACAAAAACCATGCTTTAAGAATTAAAACGACGCCTTAATGAACTTCACCCGATTTCCATAAGTTAAATTATGGTCCGTTAAAGGTTGTCTGGGAATAAACCGCCAAGAAAAAAATCAAAAGGTCAGTAAACCCTATATTTGAAGAGCTCAGTTGTAAAACGCGCTAAGTCCATCGGATATGGGTAGAACTTTCAAAAAGGCACATTTTGCTTTTTATTTGACATTCATATATCATCTCGTTATTCAATTGAAATTTTCAGCATTTTCCGGAAAAAATGGCCTAAAATTGTGAAATTTTAATATTTTTGTATATTTTGCAAAATATTAGCTAAAAAAGACAGAATTGCGATTTTTCGGAAATCTCAAAATTGGGGTAAATGGTAGATTTTGGTAAAAAATTCAAAAACGCATAAATTAAAAACGCATTGAGATTTTTGCTTCATTCTTTTTCCATTTACAGTCATTCGACAACCACTTTCAGACTAGATAATCACCTTTTAGCCAAAATGATGAAAAAGGGTCTTTCTATAAATCTGTGAATCTATTTGTCCACTTGAAATTTGAAACAAAAGAGTTTGTAAATAGATAACAAATTCGTCATATTCAAAACAAACACATCATTTAGGCTTCATGTGGGTATATCTAAAGTCGTGTGTAATACAAACAAATTACGGCAAGCGCAAATGTGCGTATAAGAAAAACGTGTTTTTCTCAAAACTTCAAAATGTGGACTTGTCACGTAACTAAGCTCTTCATTTTCTGTTTTTGTCTTAAAAATATGCAGTTTTATTTCAAATTTCCTATCATTTTCTTGAAATGAAACTTTGCTTGTATTTTGTGGTAAACACAAGGATTGTGAATCTGTCAAAAATACATTTCGGCAAAGTACGATCTTCACATATATTTTCACCTGTAGCGCAAATTGACGTTTCTGGTATTTACAGCTCATACGGGCTGGACAGCCACATTCATCAATGATAATGATGGGGTTTATGGCACAGTGTTTTAGCATCATAGTGTTTATTAACTCAAGTGAAATTAACAGTTCTTCCTAGAAAATAAGTAATTGACATAAAACATAACAATAGACCATGAAAATTACCATTGACTTTATTACATAGACTGTTAATGCATTTAAAGATGGTAAGTATCTCGGAACAAAATGCATAAGTTATAAATAATTTGAACTTCACATGATTTCTCTATTGAAACAAGGATAATGAGAGTTTAATTACAGATGGGCTCTATAAGTATCACCACACATAGAAGATTATAACTTTCTTTTTGAAGATAATTGAAAAATGTATTCAATTTGGTTAGTGTATTAAGATAATTAAACTGCAGTCACACAGAAGTTACACTTAGATGCATCCATTAAGGCTGGTGTAGTCCTCCAAATGGCATAAATGTTTTTTGTACTCTTTCAAATTAATTGCATAAACTATATTAAAGTATACATTTGTAGAAGCAGATTTTTACCCTGAACATGATGATGATATCAGTTTTTGACCAAAAATGTCAATTTTAGCAAAAAATGCCAAAAAACCGTATTTTTTGCCCCAGAATTTCTGGAAAGCCTAACTAAAATTTGCATTCATGAAATTTTGAACTTTTTAGCTTTTTGGAATTTAGAAGCAAATGTCTAGGAACGGTTTTCTCAAATTTTTGAAATGTTCTTATTTTTTGAAAAAATGCCAAAAATAGGCCAAAAATTGCCATTCTGGTGGCAGCAGTGGAATGTTTTTCATTTGTGACCTATTTTTTGCATTTTTTTAAAACTAAGATAAATCTCAACTAAGATAGTATGTTGTAACCTATGGCAATGCAAATGCATCGGGGGAAAAATGGGTCAAAGGTCACCTACTTTGCATAAAAATGGCAGCCATCTTGGATTTTTTTAGGGTATATTTTTTACGGCATTTTTCAATACCTAAATTTACCTAATTTTACCTATCTTTTTTAAAAAATTGGTACTCAAGGATCTATAAAAATGTGTAAAAGAGTCCTTTTTTACGATTTCCGGATAAAAAGGGGTACGATTTGGGTAAATTTGGCAAAACTCATGTAGCACGTCAAGGAGTATATTCTGTCCAAACTTTGGTTAATATGTATCGTTATTTATCAAATAGGAAGCCGTAAACTGAAGAAAATCAACGCTTCCGGAAAGACACCGATAAAGTCTAGAAACACTGTTTTGATAAAATTATGCAAATTAGATGCCATTTAATAATTTTAACATAGAACAGAAGCAACTACTTGAATTATCAAAGCATTTGGTGAAAAACTGCAATCAGAGGTCGCTCCATTTCTAAATTATAAATTTGTGAAGAAACAATATTAGATAACGCTGGGTGAAAAAAAAAACCGCAATAAAATACATAACAAATATCACCAACTGAAAACCAATAAAAAACAAAAGACATTTTTGTCCGCAACATACAAAATGCCATAACTACCGAACCAGAGCTCCAATTTTAGTGAAACAAAGACCATTTAAAAGCTTAAATTACTCTCAACAAAGATGGCATATTTTAACCTATTCAAGGTAGTCAATTACCTTAATGTACGCGAAGTGGCTTAACAAAAGGTTCTGTTAAAACTCCTTTCTTGAAATAATTGAACAGTTGTAAATTGAAATGTACGTTTCATACTTTCAAAAAACAAGTAAACAAACTAAAATCTTGTTTAGCATTAGCCTATAAAGGAAATCTAACATTCAAGTGCCAAAATAGTATAATCGCATCATTTTAACTTTTGTAACAAAATAGCAACAAAAGTAAAATTATTTGCCCAAAGAAAGCAGTCACACATTAGCTTTTAAGAAGCAAAACATTACATTGAAAGAAAAAAGATATAAAATATAACTTATCATTATTACCTTCTTCATTTGCATCTATTCAAATGCTTTTAGTATGGAAGTAGCTATTTCTCGTTTTATTTAGTTTTTAAACTGAAGTTGGCGAGGTTCCCGGATAAGATTATGTGTTTCTTTAAACTAAAGGAAGTATTATTATTAAAGAAAGTCGCTTATTTCAATACAATCTTTGGCATACATTCGATATTAATCTTTTAAAAACAGTCAAATATTAAAAGAAAACTCGAATAGTGATTGCTGTCTTAGTTTATGACTGAACTATTATTGTAACTTTAATTTCACATAAACATGAGCATGTATTTATGTATTTGATGCATAGTGAATTTTTGGCAATACACGAAAACACCACTTTCTGAAGTTTTACAAACTCGCCATCTCTCGGAAACTTCCGAACAATGGTTGATATTTGTACAACTAACCACAGTAGGGGTTGCATATCTAGTACAAGTTACACTAGATTCCAGTTTTCATTTTTACCATAGAGAGTCACATTACGTGACAAGAAAGGAGATTAGAAACCAGGATATGTGTGCCAATCTAACAGGTAAACAGACAAGTGGTTGTATGCTTATTAGTTGAACAACTTGGACAAATACAGATCAATGTAAAATAGTTTGTATAAAATTATTTGAAGTCTGTAGCAAGTAATTTCAGTTCAGTAGGGATGGTGTTATAAATCACATTTGATCAAGAGTTCCTTCTTTTCCTTAGAGTAACACATTACGTGATCTGCATGAGATAGAACTCCGGAATTTTTTCTACCGTTTGAAATAGGTATTCTAGAAACAATATGTGTAGAAGATTGCAATAGGGTTTTTGCAATTGTATAGAGTTAAATGAATACGAATAAATATTTATTAGAACTGAAAACACGCAACTGAAGACTTTGAATAAACGACTTTCAAAATGAATATGTAAGATGATGCAATTGTTTTTTTCATTAAAGCTGTAATTTCATGTTTATCTAACATTTTGACAAGATTGAGAAAAAGAAAAACAGTCTAAGGTTTGTAGTGTTTTGCCTTTTAAAAAAAATATATACCCTGTATAATAAGTTGACGTAGCAAAAACAATCGTTATGTTTACATGTCCGTAGAAGTATTACGTAACTGCCAAAACTCACTTGGGCAATTTTATAAACTATATATATTATATAATAACAAATTGTGAGATAGACGGGAATATAAATGGGCAAAAATATTTCTGCTTAACTGACAATGTGCTGTGAGTTCGACAGAAATATAAATTAAGACAGACAATTATTACATTATAACATCTTGTCAGATTGCAGGAGTATATAGTGAGACAAATTTATTCTCAATAAGTCACAGATTTGAGTTGGGCAATTATTATTTTTGACTTTGTAGAACACGGACAAGGTTATATACTGTTTTTATTTACTCGCAGCAGGTGTCCTTTCATCTGAAGAGCTGATTTATTCAAAAAATCAATGTTGCCAAAATACTAGATATACATTTATTGTAGTAGTGTGACGATATACCTTTTCATATCAAAGTGGACCCCGGCAACACCCGACTAAAAGCCTCGCAACACATTTACACATTTACAGCGAAAGTGTTAGTCAATTGAGATAAAGACAACTCAATCAATGAAAAGGACACCTTTTTTCAGTTTTCCACTCCTATTTCATTTAAAAAAGAATGAGGTCTGTAGCATCTACGGTTGTATACATTTGCTCTTCTGAAATCCGACACCAACAATCCAATATGGTCGCCTATTAAATATGCAAATTTGGCAATTTTGTTGCATTTTTCTCTTTTTTTTTTGGATATTGGTTGCCTTTTACCCAAAAGTTGATGTCCCCAGCCTTTATAGATCAAAATAGCATTTTTGGTGCACATAATCCCTTAAACGCCCTATCCTTAACATGTAGCAAGTGCTGACATACCGGCATAAACATGATTAAGACAGTTCTCGTCATGAAAGTGACCTTAGAAATTTATTCCTACGATTATAGCATTATTATTGTTCTTATAAGACTTAATACTTACAGATTACTGTATCTCAAAATATGCTTATCAAAATAACAACTTGGCGAAATAAACATAATTTCAACTTCCATTAAAATATATTGGTATTTGATTTATTATAACTAGAGCACACACTGTCTTGTTGTCGGATTAGTCTAGATACGGCAACTCACTAAGTAATGTCGAATTTCAGGGCATCCAATACTTAAAATACGATGAATTGAGGAGACACTCGAGATAAAAATTAAATTTTAATGGAAGCAAAATATCGAATTATTTTCTTGTCCTACATGTAAGTTGAGTGGGTATGATGAGAATATAATAAAATTATCCAGTTGGTCATCTTTGCGATGGCAAATAATTTCAAGGTATAGGACAACATATGCATACGTATATTTAGTTATGACACACTCCCCAACCACAACACCTTTCGTCAGCCAATTGTGTTATCTCTTGCAAATAATCTACACTTCATGGCACCTCTTTTTGATAGTACGTAGTACCCACTCATGAAAGTGCTCTATAAACTGACAAAGGAGTCTATAAAACCCATATGTCGATTTTTCCCATCTGACTTTTAGTTCCTGAAGATTCCGCAGAACCGTGAAATTGGGGTAAAAGTCTCAACAGACACAATGGAAAAAAATATAAAACATATCCATAGGCAAGGGTGTCCTAAGACAATTCCAAACAAAGTAAGCTTTTGCTGTAAGCTTGAATTGCAATCAAGTTTGCTCATACTGTTGGGAGCCACTTACAAATAAGTTCAAGCAGTTCAATGTTCACAGTTTCCTGCTTTGAAATTATAAAAGTGGTTAGGAGGAATGCCTTATTTTAAACACCTACACTTAATATATCGGTGGTATTTTCAATGCGGAAAGATTTTTATAAACAGCTTTGCAGAGTCAGGTTCACAACTAGCAGGTACGCTGTGGTGCAAATTTCAATAGTTCTCTGTAAAATGCGCTAACACCTTATAACCAGTAAGTGTTAAAGTGCAAGTAATGATTTATATACATCCGAATATTATATAGTGGTATTCTAAGCTATAATGTTTTTGTATGTTGTTTTAAAATATAACATTGAAATGGGTTGTCTCTTTGAAGAAATATTTATACACGAACCATTTCTATTCTCAAACAAAGTTGAGAGCTCCCCCTTGTGGAACAATGCATGGATACTTGGTACGATAAAAAAATAGGTAATAATTGTAAGTTGGTAAATGCTTTGCTTGCCTCACACGAACTCTCTGCCTATGTTGCCTTCTTAGCTGATAGCGTTAAACTGTTTTTAGTTCAATGCGATTCCAGGAAAATTCGATGGTGTAGATGTTTAACTCTGTAATGGAAAACTGAGGTGAGCAGGGAAACATTATTAAGTAAGATATTTATCGTAGTCAATTTTGTGACTTCATTGGACGTCAGTTCAAATATAGCTTTTTGATTGGTAATTCCAAAGATTAGAGGTTAAATCCCGTAAAAAGTAAGTAATGGTTGTAAAGTAATTTTTACGGCAAGTTTCCGTAGTTTGATATCGTGGCAGTTTTTTTAAATATCCCGTTCCATTTGTTGATCGATAAAATGTAAGTATTTGAAATTCCTCGTTGCGCAAACGCTTAGCGCGCTGTATGAAAACCTTTTTTAATGTTGACATTTTACTGACTGTATTTATTTTTTACGGGGATTTGTAAAAATCATGGTAAAATGTTGGCAACAGATTAGCCATGTATTTTCCCGTAAAATTTACGGGAAATCAAACTCATAATTTCACGAATGATTTGTTTATGATAAGAAACAGATTGAAACAAAGGCATGATTTCGAAGACCTGTTTTTACGGATGGCGCACAAGTCTCTTTCTCTCCCTTCAATGTTTAATAGATTTCTTTTACAAACACATGTGCCACTTGATACAGTACTAAAGACCCAGCAGTAGACATTGATTGCTTAGAAAGACTGCTTGAAATAAAACACAATATTTCTTCAAAACAGGATTAGGGGATCGACGGAATTACAATAGATGTCATTATTGAACAAGACGCCTTACAGTTTGTTAAACTGTTAAACAAACGTCGTTATAGTTCTCACAAAAGTTACAATATGACTATATGAACCTATTTAGTAAATCTGAAGCTGTCGTTTTGAAATCAAAGGCAAAAACAGGTATACAAATGGATAAGTATACGGTTTTAATGTTTTAAAGATTCAATGTTTGCATATGAAAATAATTGAATCTTCAATATATCTATGTCAACTTTATCAAAATGCATATACATGTAATTAAGTTTAAGCTTTGTGACTTTATTTGTTCTTTTCAAAGCTATGAATACGAAACAAGAATCAATGAAACTACGGGGTGTCCAAAACTAATGACATGGAATTATTTTTGTGAAAATATAAGCTTTTAATTCAAAGGCAGAAAATATATTACATAAAAACACAAATAAAAACATCAAATAACGAATAATTGTAAGAGTACTCACAAAAGTTACAATATGACTATGTTAATCTATTTAGTAAATCGGAAGCTGTCATTTTAAAATATGGAATAAAATGTATTAGTATTAAAGTTTCAATGTTTGCATATGAAAATGATTAAATCTTCAATATATCTATGTCAACTTTATCAATTGCATATAATTATATTTAAGCTATGCGACTCTATTTCTTCGTTTCAAACATATGAATACGAATTCAAACAAGAATCAATGAAACTACGGGTGTCCGAAACTAATGACATGGAATTATTTTTGTGACAAATATTAGCTTTTGTTTTAAAGGCAGAAAATATATTATATAAAAACACAAATAAAAACAAAACATAAACGAGTTATTGTAAGAGTTCTCAAAAAATTACAATATGATTATGTGAAACTATTTCAGTTCGGCGGAACTCACAATTCGGATACATATCTGAATTTGGAATGGATACCCACGAACATTTTGTATCCAAATTGTGATACCCGTACCAGATTTAGGACATGGAGGGGTATCTATTATATATATCTGATAATTCATAGAACAAGGTTATAATATAACACTAAATCAAACCAGAATTATGCACCATTAGGTGCTCATTATACTCGTTTTGTTCTAGTAGTGTGTTCAAGTTTAAGTAACACGGTTTACAAATTGAATAACAATATGCTTCCCATCTTATCCTCAGCAGTATGTTAAAGACTTTCACATATCTTTTTCATCTCATTTGGTACCTAAATTTGTTTCTTGAAAAGTTGTGACGAAAATAAATGAGAAGAGCTAAGAAGTGCTTGTTGTTCATTTTAGGAGATTGTTATCTATAAATGAAAAGTGCATATTGTTATCGTTGAGATTTCAAATTATATTTCACACAATTAGGAAAAATTAAAAATTACAAAATGTTAAGAGAACAGAGAACAATTAATATTTTACTTACCCTTAATTATTAAATTACAAACATGAGGCAATCAAAACCAGATACAAAACGTTCTTAATACTTGAAATGAGTGATCTGTGGTGATATTTCAAATACATGTACTATAAATAAGGTGGGAATGTTAGTTGAAATGTCTAGGAAGTAATTAACAAAAATTCAGATTGACATCGGGTTGATATAGGAGCCTAGTTTCAAAACACGGAAAGAACAAACCTTAGTATGTATCTATTACCCATCATTTAATACATATAGGCCCTAAAGTTTCTACACAATTTTGTGGAAAAATCATTTCAATTACATGTAGCATCTGATACAAAAATATAATAACTATATATAAGGAAGTTTGTG
>JXSR01S058768.1:4321-24399 GCA_000969725.1 Ophiothrix spiculata | reverse complement strand
TTGATATTGTACAATAACATTGTCATTTCAAATTCTACTAAATTTGTTTTATATCATTTGTATAAGATTTAGCTGATAGGTTAAAAATAGTATACCGAGTGAGTCAAAAAAACTGCAATAGTTAAATGAAACCCATATTTTAAGTACAAGAGATATTATGAACATAAAATGTATATATCTAAATAGAAAATTGGATATCTTCGATATAACTACATAGCTTTACAACCCCCTTTATGGTTGAGCACTTTACCTTTGGATGATTTCAAATATGGAATTTACAATTATTATATCTAAATAGATCATAGATTTACCTTTAAAATGGTGAAAGAATGGGGAAAATTGATAAAGGCGTCGAGGAGATACACTTATTTGAATAGGAAGGCATAAAAACAGTTCTGTCCAAATGTCGTGCATAGGTTGTATTAGGGGAGGACACAATTTACATTATCTTTTCTCTTTTGTGTTTCGGTGTCTTAAAAAGGGCCGTTTGATCTTGGTGGCCCTGAATATTCAATTTTCGGTTGAACATGGACAGGGGATTTCTTTTCTGCCTCACTTCTGGATCCCTTGGCAATGTCTGACGAGCGCAGTCGACGTTTCTTCTGCTTTTTACCGTTCGCGGTCTTCCAGGTCTCTCTTTCTTTATGTTATGGACTGTTCCTGTTCTTGTGAATTTGACCTAAATTCTATAGATGGCGGATGCACATCACGCGGTGAAGGGAATGCACCCTGTTTGAATCTCCGTTTCACTTCTGCATGAGATTTGGTGGTTAATTAAACCTCAGCAATAAGAGCACGTTGTCCGTTTGTAATCTGATCTTGAGGCATTTTGAACAGTGACTGATTAATAAGATCTCCCTTCTAAGAGAGTATCCTCAAACATGAAAAAATGCGTAAGTTATCTTTAATATGTAAATAATTAATATATTAAGAAGATATTTTCACTAGAGCAAACTTAATCGGTTTGTGTTATTATTCAAGAGGTGTTGGCAAGAAATTCAATTCAATATTGGTACTTACTCGTATGACGAGGTATGCTCATTTGGACAGAACCGTTTTCATACCATATTATTCAAATAAGGCTATCTTTGCAATGCCTTTATCAATTTTCACAATTCTTTCACCGTTTGAAAGCTTAATTCATGACCTATTTAGAAATTAATATTATTTGTTAGAAATTACTTTTGTTCTTACAATATGGCTTCCATCTAATTATTGCAGTTTTTTTTGACTCGCGTGGTATATATAATTTTCATGTATTATTGAGAATTGTTATATGATTATATGATTGTGAAACGTGGAAATAAACTTGAACTTGAACTTGAGATAGAACACCAACATTTTTGTACCGTTTGAAATATGTATTCTAGAAACAGTAGGTGTAGTAAATTGTAATAGGGTTTTTGCAATTGTATAGAGTTAAATGAATACAAATACATATATAGTAGAACTGAAAACACGCAACTGAAGACTTTGAATAAACGACTTTCAAAATGAATATGTGAGATGAGGCCAATTTTTTTCATTCAAGCTGTAATTTCATGTTTATCTAACATTTTGACAACATTGAGAAAAAAAAAACAGTCTAAGGTTTGTTATTAGTGTGTTGCCTTTAAAAGAAATATACCCTGTATCAAACCGTTAGGGGAGACACGTAAACTAATCGGCAACAACTTGCCGTTATCTGAACTAGAACAAAGTCAAATTTTGGGCATCTGGCTGGAACATATTCAATTTGATGCTTTAAAGCCATAGATATAGTACACAGACACACATCCAAATGCCTGGATAAGCGGAATTATCGATATGTGTAAGATAAGTGGAGAAATAGACTGTTCCGGCTTGTGCAGATATCTGAATCGATTGCCGATTAGTTTACGTGTCTCCCCTTATGTTTACATGTCGGTAGAAGTATTACGTAACTGCCAAAACTCACTTGGGCAATTTTATAAATTATATATACCAGGTGTCCCAAAAATGGTTACATGTAGAAAAATGACCGTGTGCTAAAACCATAATAGTTAGAGAAACGAAACCTTACATAAACATTATATTACAACTATTTTCTAGATACCCGTAAAATTTTGATATGACAATCTAATTACTTTTTGAGTTATCAACAAAGGTAGATACCTATGTCAGAAACGGATTTGTTCAAAATTCAACAAAATATTAAGCATACACGTTTTGTGGTATTTCAATGTGCATTTGTTTGCTAAATAATCATGATCATACTTTATATTAAACCAAATTTGATACAATTTTAATTAAATATTAATTGAACTCTCTTTTAGTATATCTATTAATTATGCAAATTGCGGATACCTACATTCCATGCATTCTAGAATGCGTTGTTTATATTGAACCTGTCAATCAAGTTTTGGCGCGAAAGTTGATATATACGCTTAAAGCACAATCAAATTTTCATGGGTAACATTAATTCTTTAAATGTTTAAACTGCAAACGTGTGTAAATGTTGAAAAAAAGAAAGAATAGTCTTAAACTTACAGTTTAGATTATTTTTTACCTACCTTGCAACCATATATGTGACCCGTCATATCGAAAGGTACCTTAAGGTCGGCAAAATTAAAATTGATTTTTTATCTCATCTGAAAGATTATATTTTAAGCTTTAAAATGACACCTTGCTTTTGGTTATTGGATGTTCGATTACAAAGTTACATCCAAATTGGTAAAAGGTATCGGGCTGATTCCGAAAACTAAAGTTCTGAGAAAATCAAGTTTAAAGTTTCTGTACTGGTTAAACGTGAATGGAGAAAGGATTTTTATCTCGGTTTTAAAAAATTTGTCTTATATTTTGGATGTTTGAACCTGATTAATATGTTAGAATACACTTCATAGGTGGCCCTAGATGGTAAATTCTCCGACATGTGTTTAAAATGTGTTTCATGAAGTTCTTCTTAACATGTACTATACCATGTATCAAATAACTTCCTTTCCTAGAAACTCTTGCTGAACGTATTCTGTTCTCCGGATTTCAGCAAATCTGAGACATTATTTCACTTTGATGTGGTGTTGAATTGCACAACAAAATGATACTGCCAAATAAAGACAGTCCATGTTCAAATTGCATGTGTAAACACTGCTTATTATAAGTCAATGTACATATATAGGCATTATGTTTATCCCTCTAAGCGTAAAAAAAGTACTTGGTGATTCACTGAATACATTTTAACATATAGTCTAGAATAGTAATAGTAATAAAAACATACACGCCATTTCACTCCGCTCAACAATCCGCTCCCCCCACCCCCACACACACGGCCCATAAACCTGAAAAAAATATTGTTTAACCAACTAATTTTGCAGTGACATTTCGATGCAGCTTAATACCCGTCAATTGATCCTACATGTGATTTTATATAACATAGGTGATTATTGAACATTCCATATCTTATATTTTACGTAAATAATTATTTTGAAAAACATATTCAAGCTTTAAATTGAGTTTTGAAGGAAATATCTGTATGACAATCAATATTAAAACTTGAACAGTGGCCTTTTACACCACTTGTAACGCAATCGACCATATCATATCACTTGATATTCATACAAAAGATAGCCTATGACCTGTACATTATATGTCAAGTTAAAGATGTTGATTTTAATGTATTCTTTTAAAGTTATGACTCTCCAAAGCTAAGAGTTAATTCTTTCTGGGACACCCTGTATTACTCAACGTTTAGCACATCTTACTTAATGTTGAGCAACGTTTTCCAATGTTGAGTAGGATTTTACTCAACAAAATGAGCTGTGACCGTTGAGTAATTTTTACTCAACAAGAGTAAAATAATTTTAAGAGTGTGGGCAAAAATATTTCTGCATAACTGACAATGTGTTGTGGGTTAGACAGAAATATTAATTAAGACAGACAATTATTACATTATAACATCTTGTGAGATTGCAGGAGTAAATAGTAAGACAGATTTGAGTTGGGTAATTTTCATTTTAACGTTGTAGAACACGGACAAGGTTATATACAGTTTTTATTTACTAGCAGCAGGTGTCCTTTCATCTACAGAGATGATTTATTCAAAAATATCAATGTTGCCAAAATATTAGATATACATTTATTTTAGTAGTGTGACGATATACCTTTTCATATCAAAGTGGACCCGGCAACACCCAACTAAAAGCCTCACAACACATTTACACATTTACAGCGGAAGTTTTAGTTGAGATAAAGACAACTCAATCAATGAAACGGACACCTTTTTAGTTTCCACGTCTCTTTCATTTAAAAAAGAATGAGGTGTGTAGCATCTACGGTTGTGTACATTTGATTTTCTGAAATCAGATACAAAAATCCAAGATGGTCGCCAATTAAATATGAAAATTTGGAAACTTGTTGCTTTTTTTTTTTTTTTTTTTTATATTGGTTGTCATATACCCAAAACTTGAAGTTGATGTCCTTATACTTTATAGTTCAAAAATGCAATTTTGGTGCACATAATCCCCTTAACATGTAGCAAGTTCTGACATACCGGCATTAACATGATTAAGACAGTTCTTGTCATAAAAGTGACCTTAGAAATTTATCCCTACGATTATAGCATTATTATTGTTCTTATATGACTTAATACTTACAGATTGCTGTATCTCAAAATATGCTTATCAAAATAACAACTTGGCGAAATAAATACAATTTAAACTTTTATTAAAATATATTGGTATTTGATCTGATTCATTGTAACTAGAGCACACACTGTCTTGTTGTCGGATTATTCTAGATACGGCAACAACTCTAAGTAATTTCAAATTTCAGGGCATCCAGTACTTAAACTACAGTGAATTGAAGAGACAGTCAAGGTAAAAATTAAATTTTAATGGTGGCAAAATATCGAATTGTTTTCTTGTCCTACATGTTAAATGAGTGGGTATGATGAAAATTGTCCAGTTGGTCATCTTTGCGATGGCAAATAATTTCATGGTATAGGACCAGATATCATACGTATATTTAGTTTTGACAGAGTCTCCAACCACAACACCTTTCGTCAGCCGATGTTGTTATCTCTTGCAAATAATCTACACTTCATGGCACCTCTTTTTGATAGTGATTACTCATGAAAGTGCTCTATAAACTGACAAAGGATTTTATAAAACCCATATGTCGATTTTCCCATCTGACCCTTAGTTCCTGAAGATTCCGTAGAACCGAGAAATTGGGCTAAAAGTCTCAACAGACACAATGGAAGGTAAATATAAAACATATCCATGGGCAACGGTGTCCTCAGACAATTCCAAACAAAGTAAGCTCTTGCTGTAAGCTTGAATTGCAATCAAATTTGCTCATACTGTTTGGAACCACTTACAAATATGTTCAAGCAGTTCAATGTTCACAGTTTCCTTCTTTGAAATTATATAAGTGGTTAGGAGGGATGCCTTAATTCAAATACCTACCCTTAATATATCGGTGGTATTTTCAATGCGGAAAGGTTTCTATTCACGGTTTGCAGGGTCAGGTTTACAGCTAGAAGGTACGCTGTGGTTCAAATTTCAATACTTTTCGGTATATTATTTCACAAAATACGCTAACGCCTTATAAACAATAAGCTTTAAAGTGCACGTAAGCATTTATATCTGAACATTACGTATAGTGGTATTCAGAATAAGTATTAGAATATACAAACGAAATGGATTGTCTCTGTGAAAAAAATATTTATACACGAACCATTTCTGTTCTCAAATAAAGGTGAGAGTTCCCTCTTGTGGAACAATAAAATGGAGTCTTGCTAATGAGTAACTAGAGTACGATAAGAAATCAGGTAAGCATATACTCTTTCTCAGAGTTGTTTTTCCTTTCAGATCGTGCCGTGTACGCCACTCTTAACGCGCGCGCCAACAGCGTGAGCGTAAACAATCAAATTCAACAAATCACGCACTGCAAATACGTGCGTAAATAAGTGCATCCGTACGCAGAAGTGCTTAACAACAAGCGTTGGCAAGAAAAAACCCGCGAACGGGGGAAAAGGTACTCTGAGATAAACTATAGTAAGTTGGTAAATGCTTTGCTTGCCTCACACTAACTCTCGCCTTTTTTGCCTTCTAAGCTGATGGCGTGAAACTGTTTTTGGTTTAAAGCCATTCCTCTGTAATGGAAAACTGAGGTGTGCAGGACACATTATTGACCCAATCCTATACTATATTTTCAAAAAATACAACTTTGATGGCCTAAGTTGATAAACAAAAGAAAACTTTTCTGTTCAGTAAGAAGTCAAGTTTTAGGATGATTATTCGCTGCTAAAAGTTTTACACACCTTAAATTTTAAGCGTTATTCTATGCTGCTTCATTTCATTGCTTATCAACAAATACCTATCCTGAGATAACATCTTGAAAGCTGTATCATTTTATTTAGCTACAATGTCAAGGTAGCAGACAGATTTCATTTAATTATTGATGGGATGATGAGTGTGAATGTCTAAACACATTGTTAGCTTAAGGTCTCATTTTTTAAGTTGGGACCCAATAAAAGGTGGTTTTGTTACATTTCTATCTAAAATATATATCTTTTGAGTATATTTTCACTATGGGAACCAAAATAAGCTTGATTTGGGCTCAATTGAAAGCTTGATTAATGGTCTTTCATTTTTCCTGAATAATAATAATAAAAAAAAAATCATCAGTAATAGCTATGGTTCGATAAACATAATTAGCCAGGCACACCAATATTCAACGAGGCGATATATTCTATTTCAGAGCCATTTCCGGATTAAGCCGATCATTGACGACCGCACCAGATGAATTTTTGAGCTTCCGATTGTGTTATAGTGTAAAACGAAGACTATCCACTCTTACAGACAGTAAAAACACATTTTACTGAACATAAATATCTGTTCAGATGCGAAATTAATTGCAATTTGGATGAATTCTGGCTACTGAAAATGTGGGTAGTTTGAATATTTTTTATTTTTCATACCAAATGAAACAAAGAGACACGTAATTTGAAACTAAAATATTATTTTTTGGCTAGTTTTGTCATACAATCCGCTAGTTTTCTAGTGTGCATTAAATATCAATACAGACAACTGTCATAGTGAGAAGTTCCAACTTATCTCTGAATTTGCCAACTTCAGAGATAAAAAACGGGTATTTTATCGTATTTAGTCGGATTTCTACACAATATTACCATTTCTGACCTAGGCCAGACCGATATCACGCCTTCACCATGTTCACGGTACTGAATGAGCAATTCCCATCAAATTAAGGAATAATATTATTTCTTTTAAGTTAACGTCATTTTTCAGATATTTCTAACTCTAAAACTGTGTTTTAATAATGTTTAAAATTATTTGGAGATCAAAAAGAAACAATTATTTTTTCGAAAGAGTGCCATGCCGGCTCGAACCAACGCCAAAAAGCATAGTTTAGTTTTCTAGTCCAACGCCTTAACCACAATGCCACTGAAGCATCTGATAAGCGGGGTGACATTTTCGTATTTATCCATTTGATTGTTAACCGATTATCACATTTGTAATATGGATTGCATCATCTCGCCCATGTGCAAATTAGGTCATGGGTCGAATATGCAATATGCACTGTAGGCTAGATTCACTAGTCGCCTAATGGGGTCCCCCCTCATTTCCTGTTGTTTGGGCAATCACCAACACAGTAAAGAACGTGTGGCGCAGACTTTGTAAGACTGATGGACTGAGCCTATATTCGTTGTTTCTCCATTTTACTCCAGTAAACAATAGGAGTATTTTGGCACGCTATCAATAGCCAAATTTCGCTGTGCCAGGGGTGGTGCAGGAGGTAGAGGAGGAGGAGGTAGAGGAGGAATTGGTATCAAAGAGGAGGTAGAGGAGGATTTGAGTGCAAAGAAGTGTTATAAGTAGTTGTTTTAGTTCAAGAAGGTGATTGAGGAAATGGTAATGACGTCGTCGGGCATGGGGAAAGTAGTAATTAATTATATCAATGTTGACAAGGGGAGAGCAGGTGGTAGAGAAGGCTAATGTGTTAAAATCAAGTTTGTCTAACAGAGGATTAAATATCAGAGAGAGCTCGCTTCAGTTTTGGTAAAAGCCGGGAAATACAAAAAGATGTTCAGTCGAATGACTCTGGGAGTAAAAACATGGACTGTATTAATGTGTTTGTTTCTTTGTAGCAATCAATTTTAATGATTAGCCATGTGTGTGGCATTTAGAAAAGTTTCATATTTTGGTCACACAATAATATAGTCTTGAGATTCATATATTTTCAAACCTGTATACAGGTGCAAGCATTAATTAAAATGGCTATAATTTGTTGAATTTGTGGCAAGTCATTTTCAAGGACTAACAACAATCTACAGAGACATTTGAAAGTCCATTCACAAGATCGTTGTGAATTTAAGTGCTCTGTCTGTGGAAAAGAGTTTCATAGTCAGTTCAACTTGGAGAAACATAAAACAATGCACAAGACAGATCCTAAATTTTTGGAGCACAGAAATGTACTCTTGCAAGGCATATTAACAGCCAACATCATGATCAATCTCACAAATGCAATGATTGGGGGAAAACCTTCCGACCTGGGCTTCCAACGGAAGTTTTCTCTGATACTGGAACTGTGTTTACTTGTACGTGCGGAGAGCAATTCGCAAGGTTGGAGATCGTTAAGCATGTTAAGCGCCAAAAAGGACTCAAAAGTATGTTCACGCAAGACCCATTTTAAATTGTTGACACCCTGTATGTAATTGCTTTACTCAATTATAAAATTACTCAAAAAACAAAGATGAGATCTATTTTTGTTTCATCAGGTTAAGCCATGTTAAATATAGTGCTTATTTTATTCACATGATACACTAGACTAAATATAAACATTACAATCTGGGGAAAAACGCTTAATGTTTAACACCCTGTATAATGTATGCAATGTTGATGGTATGCATGTATGGGCAATAGACTAAACTTAAACTCTGTGTTCAACATATTGACTTTCTATATACAAGTCTTATTTTTGTCTGGATGCCAAATAATTGACGATCATTTTAATTATATTTTTGTCTGTCTCACCCTGTATAACACTTAGCAACCCTGTACGCTTGACTTGATATTCACATTTTGAAATTGCTGACACAAAAAAGCTTTCAAGATATATATACTTATATGCACTTAAGATGCATATTTTTGAAATCCGGAGGGTTTTGTATAAGAAGAGGCTATATTTCACTTAAATACACATGTAACTCGTTTGGGTCCCAACTTAAAAAATGCGACCTTAACATTGATCACATTAGCATATATATTAAAGTGTGTGTTAAAATTATATTGTTAGTTAAATGTTAAAGTTAGCCGCCTGTTCTAAAAAAATTATGTAATGCATCAAGTATAAATGAGGTTCCATGAATCAGCACAATCTTGACACAACAACATGGCTTTGTTGATTGATGAATATAAATATGATTTGAATTTCTGATAGATTGTTGAAGTCAGCCAACATTTATAAAACTGTATGACTGCACTAAAATCAATAAATAATCTTGAAGCAATTTCAATTTAAACTCTCTCATTGAATGATGAATGTGAAGATCACAAAGACTTTCTTCATAAGTTATATCTCTTCGACATTGTCTTTCCTTTTTTTTGTATGGCGCAATTTGCGTTGTGCATATTTTTTTTTCAAATATTTTGTATTCTTTCCAAAGAGTTAACCGTTTAGCTATTGCCTTTATTCTTAATTCTTATTCTTTTCCCACATGTTCTTTAAGACAATATATATTTTGACATATCTTTTTCTTAAAGTACCATAAGTATTTTATCTTAAAATTATACATCCATATAGACCATGCAATTTTGCAATTCCTGTGTCTGAATTTCTGCTCTTGTTTTTTTTTTGTAGACTTGATGGCAATGTCATACACATTTTTGATTTCCTGCATAAATACCAAAATAATTGGAGATATTTTTTTAGTCTCATTATATATAATCTTTGATTTATAAACACCAAAGGCTGCTAATTCAATCATAATATTTGCAAACACATAAGTTTTTTTTTGATATTCCATCCAAGAATAATTTTGTCAAGTGATATTTTACATTGATTGTGTTTTGTAGCATGGATAATAAAATATAAAAAGTTAGACCAAAAGTGCTTGTTATATTTGCGTGTTATAAAAAAGTGAGTGAGATCATCTATTTGGCTGCTGGAAAAAAAATGAGGATTCATTGGATGAGAGCATGATTTTTGGCATTCGGTGAGCACGATTTTTTTGGTATCACGGTATTCGGTGAGTGAAATTTGGCATTCGGTGAGAGAAATTATAAATACTTATGGGGTCTTTGGGTGAGAGTATATGCAATTATAAAAAGGAAGGGGTCTACGTTGTCAACGATGCTGAAAATGGAGTCTTTTGAGCCTTACATATGCGTCACCTCCAGAGTGGGGATGTCCTTCCCCCGGGCGACTTGCCAAGCGCTAACAGAGAAACACGATGTCAAGGCAACTGTTGTTCAAACTGTTGGTTGTGATTGTTGTTTGCTCCAGTAAGCATAATAGTATTTTTGTTCATCGCCAATAGGGAAATATCGTTGTGAGGCACATCACATATGCTGACGGTAACAGGGTTAATTGACGTTTTTAGGAATGGATTGTACTCATACACTGTAATGTTTTTACCTCGAACATCAAGTCCCTGCGCCAGTAATTTGCATCTTGACTCCCGATCGGAAATGTACAATCGCCAAAGTCCTCCAATTCGTTTCACTGCTTCAATGTGTTCACCTTTAATAATATTGTGCTTTAATAATATTGTCTCAAACAGTAATTTGTCACATATCACATCATATCAGCCAAATAAAAATGATACATAACGAAAAATTCAAATTCATGAGTATCTTAATTATGAATGATGTTAACTCTATTGAAATATATAAAAAAAAATGCATCATTTACAATACTTAATGGATAAACAGAAATAGATAGGGACAGGATATACTTTCCAAATATTTTCTAACACTACTTGAGGCTTGGTGATGAAAAATCAATCTACCTATACCACACTTTAAGGTGCGTTTACACTGAGACGACAAGCGTATTGCAGTTTTGAATTTTACGCCCGTCATCGTTAGTTATAGTCAGTTAAAGCTCGCATACGCTGCTAGACACGCACGCTATCGTTACTATCATTCGTTTTCAGTGTCAATTTGTTGGTTGAAAATACGTTACTCTACGTCGAAACAAGTCATCACAGTGTAAACGCACCATTACGTTGGCATGTGATGCCAAACATTTGATGGTTTATTACAACACACTGCAAGAAAGTTGGTCAAATATACATCCCTACCAACTGTTGTCCAACTAAAAAAGCGCCGTAGATCAGACACTTTTGCAAAACTTTATATCGCTTTAATGGCAGATGGCAGATGGACTCGCGTTTCAGCTAAAATACCTTTGCCCAACATTAGGGCAAGGATGTGTGCTCAACAGTGTTATTTGTGTTTTGCCCAACGTTGGTAGGGATGTATACTTCATCAGCGTTGGGCGAAATCACCCCTAAATTGCCCAACTTTCTTGCAGTGCACGAAGCCTCCGTTATGGATTAGAAAATTCACTTGTGGTATCAAACCTTTTGGTAGCGTGTTAATTATTACAGGTCATGTGTTATATATTGGGTAACCTACTACAGCGGTGCAGTTACAAATTCCCTTACTGCACTATGTTTTCCATGTAATTCCCTTATTTTATGTCATACATTAGTAAATCTGATGTCATATGAGACAGGAGTAAATATATTTTCATAAAATGAAAACTGCATGTGTTTAGCTAATTTAGTTTTTAATTGGGATTAATTAATGTGTTAATTAATCAAAGTGGTGCAGGATGCGGAGCCGCAGGAGGCGGAGCCGGTGATTCACATAATTAGGCGCAATTCCCACATACTTGCATAGATTTTCACAAGATTTAGACACAAGAATACCAAAATAAAGTTACATGTGTGACATAAATATATATGGAATTAAATGTGATCTGGGGTCATTTGGGGTCAAAAAACCTCTATGATCAAGATAGGTACAAGTGGTTGCAAAATTTGTCACTTTTTCCACATACTTTTATGAATTTTCATAAGACTTGAGCATTAGGATACCCCTTTAGGGGGTTGATAATGTAGCATGACGAATTTAGGGTAAAAGTATTTTAAGGGGTCATCTGGGGTCTTACATTTTTAAAGTTTAATCACCCTGAAAAAGCAATCGAATGATTAATAAAAACCTAAAAAGAGGTTTATCCGGAAGATACTGGATGGTAGTTGTGATGTATGTACCGATGTAGGATATTAAGCATGTTCTTAGTTACAAAAATGGCATCTGAAAACATTTCATTTTTGAAATATTTCTCATGTTACACCCTGTATATTTTCTACACACCCTGTATATTGAAACTAACATAAGATGATTCCTCACATTTCACCCTTTATGAATATATATATACTTGTCCTATCCTAATATGAATAGTTTTTTAAAGTTTAAGAAGCTGAAAAGTGAAAACTCCTAGTTTTGCCCCGGGGGGGTTGCTTACATTGACATGGTATACGTATATGTGCCTGCCTTTTTGGGTGATTTTTACAGGATTTTGGTATATCAATGGGGTGTTTTTCATCTCAGATGAAAGCACCCAATTTTCATAAATTGGGCGCTTTTGGAAAAAATTGCAAAAAAAGCACCCAATTTGAGTAAAATTGGGTGCTTTTCCATTAAAATTAGTATACTGATGGATGGGTTTTTGTGCCAAAAATAGGTAAAGAGATGGTCAGTTTTTCGGAGTCCGGCAGGCACATACCCGTACAAAAAAAATGAAGACCCCCCGGGAGTTTTGCCCAGTTCCTGTGTGTTACCAAAAGGTAACCCAACTTACTACACATGACCTACAGTTTTGCCTAAAATCCCTGATTTAAATATGCTTGAACTTATTTATTGATTTATTCATTTCTTCTCAAAAACTATCATCATTTGTTTAAAAAATTCAGGTATTAAAGGTTTAAGGAAATTGAGAATGATACACAATAAACACAAACAACAATTTAACGGAACAAGGACGTATCATGAACTCAAATTGATAGATAAAAATATGAAATGAAATAAGCACATTGTTTTTCCTATCAGGAGAACATACTTCCTAGACGATGTTAACAAGGAGCTGCATTTTATTTTAGAATAAGGTTAATTGTGCCATTTTGCGATGATCTCATGTAATGCGGAAAAAAATGGCAATTTACAATAAGAGATGATAATTTACATGAACATGTGTATCATCATTTTCCATTAAAAACTTTATATATAAAGTAGACTATCATAGAACCATTAGCATTTTCATTGCAGTAAATGTTATCTGACAACCAGCGTTCGAAATTATGGTTGTCCGGTTGCCCGGGACAACAAAATCTAGCGCCGGACAACCTAAATTAATGCTGCGGTTGTCCGGCGGACAACCATAATTTTTAGAAGTCAAAACATACTTCTCAGCAAGTTTATTTCATACCTGGAACCTCCTATAAATTCTACAATTTTTGATCATTTTTCTTCAATTCCCTGATCGCACTGTGCGTAGTCTAAGTAATTACATCGCCCACAATTTTCTACATAAGTGTGTACATTTTGTTTTGAATTACGGACAACCAAATTTCTGACGGACAACCAAAAATTACAACCTGGTTGTCCGTGGGACAACCATGTTTTCCCCTTAATTCGAACACTGCTGACAACGGAAACTACTTTTTGATATTGAAATTTCGGGGGCTCTAATTTGAAAAAGAAAATATCTGTACATGCCCAAAGCCAGGGATGGGGGTGTTGTGCGCTGGGGTGTCGCACGATTTGACAATGTACATGTACACAAAAGTTCACAAAGTTCCCGAAAGGTCCATTAAAGAAACCACAAAAGTACAAAATACCTTAAGGGTCGTTTTTTAATCAATGACTACAATAAATCCTTGTAAAACTACTGACAGAAGTCACAAAATGACAAAATTGGGATGTGTACACTACTTTTAAAAAATCAGTTAATATTTCAGCTCTAAACTTTTTTAAAACCACCGCATTTTATACCAGGGATGAATTGATGTATAAAATGATAATTTTAATTTACGAACTGTTTCTCTTAATGCCCGAAACAATATAATTTGAAGCTAAAATATATGTTTTACAATTTATATTCTATCATATAACAATATTCACCAGATGTTGACTTTTCATGGTCTTCTCTACTGGTGGTTTAGTGTAATATATAATGTACGCGAAGTGCCTTCACAATAATAAGTTCTGACGCCATTCTTGAAAATAATTGAAAAATGGAAAATTAAAATGACAGTTTGATACTTTCAATGAACGAATTTCAAACAAATTAAAATCGGGTTTTAAATTTACCTATAAAGGAAATCTAACATTCAAGTGTCACAAGTGCCAAGATAGTATAATCCCATTATTTTAACATATGTA
Source organism: Ophiothrix spiculata (assembly GCA_000969725.1). Lineage (NCBI taxonomy): Eukaryota > Metazoa > Echinodermata > Ophiuroidea > Amphilepidida > Ophiotrichidae > Ophiothrix > Ophiothrix spiculata. The sequence continues at coordinate 9,970 of JXSR01S058768.1, read as the reverse complement.
ACAAAATAGCAACAAAAGTATATTTGCCCAAAGAAAGCAGTCACACATATGCTTTCAACAAGCAAAACATTTCTTTGAAAGCAAAAGGATTCAAAATTTGTATCATCATTACCTTTTTTATTTGCATTTATTCAAATGCTTTTAGTATGGAAGTAGCTATTCCTCGTTTTATTTAGTTTTTAAATTGAAGTTGGCGAGGTTATGTGTTTCTTTAAGCTACAGGAAGTATTCGAACAAAGTCGCTTATTTTACTACAATATGTGGCATACATTAGATAGTTATCTTTAACAAACAGTCAAATAGCGAAAGAAAAATCGAATAGTGATCTAATTGCAGTCTTAGTTTATGAATTAACTATAAACCAGCGATCACATAGAAGTATACGGCACCCGGTATTCGCCATACGTTATTCGATGGCTATGTTATATTATATATGCACGTCGAGCTAACTTTTTTTTTTCGATTAGCGCTGTCTACTGTGACCCTGTAGCCTCAATTCATGTGTTCGAATAATAGGTAAAATCATGCACCGTATACCCGAATAGTATAGTTCTTTGTGATCGCCGCCTTACTGTAACTTCACACAAATATGATCATGAATTTGATGCATAGTGCTTTTTTGACAATACACAAAAACACCACTTTTACAAACTTGTCTCTTGGAAGTTTCCGAATAACTGATATCTCTTCTAAAGACCTCTACAACTAACCACATGGATTGCATATCTAGTACAAGACACCATAGATTACAGTTTTAGAAAACATTTGACATAAGAAACCATGATATGTGATCCAATCTAACAGGTAAACAAGCAAGTGGTTGTATATGCTTATTAGTTGAAAACTTGGACAAAAACAGATCAATGTAAAATAGTTTGTATAATATTATTCGAAGTCTGTAGCAAGTAATTTCAGTTCAGTAGGGATGGTGTTATAAATCACATTTGATCAAGAGTTCCTCCTTTTCCTTAGAGTAACACATTACGTGATCTGCATGAGATAGAACTCCGGAATTTTTGTACCGTTTGAAATAGGTATTCTAGAAACAATATGTGTAGTAAATTGCAATAGGGTTTCTGCAAGTTAAATGAATACGAATAAATATTTAGTAGAACTGAAAACACGCAACTGACTTTCAATGAATATGTGAGATGAGGCCAATTTGTTTTCATTAAAGCTGTAATTTCATGTTTATCTAACATTTTGACAACATTGAGAAAAAGAAAAACAGTCTAAGGTTTGTAGTGTGTTGCCTTTAAATAAAACAAAAATACCCTGTATAATAAGTTTACGTAGAAAGCAAAAACAATCGTTATGTTTAAATGTCGGTAGAAGTATTACGTACTGCCAAAACTCACTTGGGCAATTTTATAAATTATATATATTATATAATAACAAATTGTGAGATAGACGGGAATATAGATTGGCAAAAATATTTCTGCTTAACTGACAACGTGTTGTGAGTTAGACAGATATATAAATTAAGACAGACAATTATTACATTATAACATCTTTTGAGATTGCAAGAGTATATAGTAAGACAATTTTATTCTCAATAAGCCACAGATTTGAGTTGGGCAATTTTCATTTTGACTTTGTAGAACACGGACAAGGTCATATACGGTTTTTATTTACTGAAGAGCTGATTTATTCAAAAATATCAATGTTGCTAAAATATTAGATATACATTTATTGTAGTAGTGTCACAATATACCTTTTCACATCAAAGTGGACCCCGGCAACACCCAACTAAAAGCCTCACTACACATTTACATCAAAAGTTTTAGTCAATTGAGATAAAGACAACTCAATCAATGAAAAGGGCACCTTTTTTAGTTCTCCTCTTTCATTTAAAAAAGAATGAGGTCTGTAGCATCTACGGTTATCCGACACAAAAAATCCAATATAGTCGCCTATTAAATATGCAAATTTGGCAATTTTTTTGCATTTTTCTCTTTTCTCTTTTTTTTTATATTGGTTGTCTTTTACCCGAAAGTTAATGTCCCTAGCCTTTATAGTTCAAAAATACATTTTTGGTGCACATAATCCCCTTAAACGCCCAATCCTTAACATGTAGCAAGTTCTGACATACCGGCATTAACATGATTAAGACAGTGACCTTAGAAAATTTATCCCTACGATTATAGCATTATTATTGTTCTGATAAGACTTAATACTTACAGATTACTGTATCTCAAAATATGCTTATCAAAATTACAACTTGGCGAAATAAATACAATTTCAACTTCCATTTAAAATATATTGGTATTTGATTTATTGTAACTAGAGCACACACTGTCTTGTTGTCGGATTAGTCTAGATACGGCAACTCACTAAGTAATGTCGAATTTCAGGGCATCCAGTACTTAAACTACGGTGAATTGAGGAGACACTCAAGGTAAAAATTAAATTGTAATGGTAGCAAAATATCGAATTATTTTCTTGTTCTACATGTTAGTTGAGTGGGTATGATAATATAAACACATTATCCAGTTGGTCATCTTTGCGATGCCAACTAATGTCAAGGTATAGGACAAGATAGCATACGTATATTTAGTTATGACGCACACCCCAACCATAACACCTTTCGTCAGCCAATGTTGTTATCTCTTGCACATAATCTACACTTCATGGCACTTCTTTTTAATAGTACCCATTTATGAAAGTGCTCTATAAACTGACAAAGGAGTCTATAAAACCCTTATGTCGATTTTTCCAATCTGACCTTTAGTTCCTGAAGATTCCGTAGAACCGAGAAATGTGGGTAAAAGTCTCAACAGACACAATGGAAGGTAAAAATAAAACATATCCATAGGCAAGGGTGTCTTAAGACAATTCCAAACAAAGTAAGCATTTGCTGTAAGCTTAAATTGCAATCAAGTTTGCTCATACTGTTGGGAACCACTTACAAATAAGTTCAAGCAGTTCAATATTCACAGTTTCCTTCTTTGAAATTATATAAGTGGTTAGGAGGAATGTCTTAATTCAAACACCTACACTTAAATTTTCAATGCGGAAAAGCTTTCTCTAAACAGTTTATTGAGTCAGGTATACAACTAGCAGGTACGCTTTGGTGCAAATTTCAATTTGTCTCTGTATATTATTTCACAAACTGCGCTAACGCCTTACAATCGTTAAGTTTTAAAGTGCAAGCATGTATTTACCTCCGAACATTACTTATAGTGGTATGCAAAGCTATAATGTGTTTGTATGTTGTTTTGAAATATAACATTGAATGAATTGTCTCTGTGAAGAAATATTTATACACGAACAATTTCTATTTTCGAACAAAGTTGAGAGCTCCCTCTTGTGGAACAATAAATGGATACTCGGTACGATAAAAAATAAGTAAGAATTGTAAGTTTGTAAATGCTTTGCATGCCTCACACGAACTCTCTGCCTATTTTGCCTTCTTAGATGAGGCGTTAAACTGTTTTTTGTTCAATGCGATTCCAGGAAAATTCGATGGTGCAGATTTTTAACTCTGTAATGGAAAACTGAGGTGAGCGGGGAAACATTTTTAAGTAAGATATTTATCATAGTCAATTTTGTGACTTCATGTAATTGGACGTCAGTTCAAATACAGCTTTTTGATTGGTAATTCCAGAGATCCTGTACAATTAATTTTACGGTTTGTAAAGTAGTTTTTGTGGCAAGTTGCCATAGTTTGACGTCGTGGCAGTTTTTTACAGGAATATCCCGTTCCATATGTTAGTCGATACATGTAAATATGTAAAATTCCTTTTGGCGCAATCTGTTAGCGCCCTGTATGACTGTACACAGAATCAAGGAATCTGCTTATACACGAAACGGAGTATTCAAGGATCGACTCCCTATCGGGGGATAGTAATAAAAAACAATATTGGCCCAAAATCGATTTTTCGGACCTTAAATACTTTGTGACGTCATAAGTACCTAACGCCTTGACCGATTTTTTATGATTTTGGTATCAATGGAAAGAAGAGACCCTATCCTATATTATAGTATCAAGCAATATCACTTTTGGTGTCCTAATTTTAAAATCACAGGGGAACACCCCCCCCCCCCCGAAAGATGTGTTACAAAAAAAGCTCAGGAAGATGAGGGTTAAAGCTGTTGTCAACCCAATAAGTTATTCCAATGTTATCAGATTTCAAACCATGTAAAGATTCATAGAGGAAATAAAAACACGGTGTATGTTTTCTTTAATTTCAATAAATCTATGCCAACTTTCCAATTACATTTGTGACTTTATGTGTTCTTTTTAACTAGAATCAATGAAACTACGGAGTGTCCAAAACTAATGACATGTGGGTTATTTTGGTTTGTTACACTTTTGTTTTAAAATGAAAATATATATTATATAAATCAAAAATAAATATTTATACCCGTTTTGTATGTCGGTTTATGTACATATGTTTGTGACTATTTACGTAAAACTGTATATTTAAGTATTTTAACATCTTGTAACCTTTTAACCGTTTACATTATGTAGTCAATAAATCAAATAATAATGGGAAAAGAATCCTTTTGAGACATGTATTTATCTTTTTTATAGAAATAAGAATACCTACCTACAAAATATTTGAAAATAGAAGTTATCTCTTGCCTTAAATATTCAAACCCGAGACATTTAAATTTTTGTACTTTTCTTGAAATAACACACCCCTTTGTTCATTTTTTTTAAACATCATCGCAAATGTAAATATGAATGTGCATTTAATTTACATATAAAAATAAATACCTTGATCCTTCTTTTTTCAAGACGTCTGATTAAGGTGTCTATCATATTTCAAATGTAGTGGAATATACGGCTTTTGCTATGCAAACACTGTCAAGTAAAATACATATGCGCAATCAGTCACTGAACTCGGGGAAACGTTCACACATAAGCCAAATACAAAGAGGCTTAAAGCTATTTATTAAAATACAAAGATTTACAGTGTTACTCTACTACGGTAGTCATAAATCACAAATTCGTAGAAAGCTCGTCTTTTTTTGTAAAATCAACACCATACATGTCTGCTACTCCTTTTCAAACTATGCTGTTTGTATTAATACCATAAAGCAAGTTGAGTATCATTACACGATTGCAAATATCTTATCTTATTGTATCTTATCTAATTCATAGAACAAGGTAATTGTTTAACTCTCAATCAAGACAGAATTATGCACCATCAGGAACTAGGTATATACGTTTCTGTTACTAGCATTGACAATTCTGTTCAATTTGAAGTAATACATTTTACAAAGTGAAAAATTGTGTTTTTCATTCCACCATCAGCTATAAATCAAACACCTTTTTTATTTTTTTCTAAATGCTAATAAGTGTTAGGAAGTGTTTGTTAATAATTTTTAGATATTTGGTACTTATCTATGTTTCTTAAACTATTGTGATGAAAATAAATGCTTAATGCTAAGAAGAGCATGTTGACTATATAGTGTTGACATTTTCAATCATATTTCACAAAATGAGGAAAAAAATCAGGATTTCTCATATCAAATTATAAGATATTAAGGCCAAATAAGGTCAAAAAATACCAAAAAAAGGATATTTTTGACCTTATTTGGCATGAAACTCGCAATCTTTGCCAACATCCGAAAACATTCAAATGACGCAACATCCGAGCTTTTAGCTTTTTTGGAAGCCCAAATGGCCCAAAAACGTAT
>JXSR01S058746.1:35209-45383 GCA_000969725.1 Ophiothrix spiculata | reverse complement strand
TATGTTCTAATCATGTTTGTTGTTTCTGATGTATTTTTGTTTATATTTTTCTGTATTTATATATATTCCTTTGTTATGCGCAATGATCATCTCTGTTGGAATTGCGCACTATAAGCGCCGGTATTATTATTATTAATTCACTAAAAGTTCATGTCATGAAATTAACTTTGTTGGAAAGAGGATCTCATAATAAAGAAAATGACACCAAAATCAGCAAATTTCATCATTCCTAAGACAAGTCAAGTTATGGGCGATTTTGTGTTGCAAAAGTAGGGAAAATTTAGAGAATAAAAGATAAGATTTCTTGTTTTGCCTGTCATCTATCGGCTCATTATGGTTGGGTGTACATTACTTTATCGTAATGGACACCCCCTACGATAAAATAATGTACACACCCATCCATTATTATAGGGGAGCGTGGCCGAGCGGTTAGAGCATGGCATGGCATGGGTCTTGTAATACATGGATTGTGGGTTCGAGCCTCGGGCCGGGCGGTGTTGTTTCCTTGAACAAGAAACTTTACTCTACTTGCTCTGTGGTCGGACAGTAATGTAAAGCCGTGGGTCCCCTGTACGAATATACTCCTTCATGGGGTATGCATGTTATGCAAGTACTTGTATCATTGATTGATTGATTGATTTATTATGAGACGATAGATGACACTGACAGGCAAACAAGAACTCTTATCTTTTATTCTCATTCTTGTTCGGTAATTGACTGGGTTTTTTTAAAGAAAATTAGTGTGTTTTACATTTAAAAAAATAGTGTGACATCATTCAGTTTATTACTGACACCCCTGTAAACATAATCGATCAATCCATATGCACGAACATTCCAGCGCGCACCCAACGTGGAGTAATATCACCCGTGAATAAACCACTTCAAACTATTCTTGTTGAACTTGAACATTTACAGTAAAACAGACAATTATTTGTGCTTTTGAATTTCTCATTCTCCGGAGAATGAGATTCAGTGATAGTGTTTTTAGAAATAAGTTACTAAATTCTTAAAAAGTTAAACTTGTTTGTTACTAACACTAAATTTTAGTGAAGAGTTCATGTGTATTTAACCTTCCTAAAGAACAATGTTCACTTTTAAATCAACAGCAGTACATTTGGAATCTCAAACTTTAGGGAAATAGAAACACTGCTGGCAGCCAAGGCTGGCAGAACCCTAGCAAAATTAATTTTGCTGAACATTTTCATTTTTTATAGCAATTGATACGATTTTGTTTGTTTATTTTGATTCTATTTTGGAAAGTCTTTCTTTGATTCAAATGAGTTTTCACAATTTTTCATACCCAAGTTAATCATGGCTTATGCCTTTGAAAAACACAGCACAGGATGTACATGGCCAACTTTCTTGCAATGGTTGTTCAATTCATTGCATTTCCTCACCAAACTTTGTTTTATAATCTTGCTTCCCTTTGTCTATTTTACCTTTCTAGTGCAAAGAACCAAAAATGTCTGACAATACAGAGTATGTGAGAATCGCTGCTGCAGTCGTGTTGCCAACTCTGGGAGGTTTCCTGGGAAGTTTTGTGACAAGAAAGAAAACACAAGAAGGTGGCTGGTACGATTCCCTGCAGAAGCCATGGTGGACTCCTCCCAAGTGGGTGTTTGGGCCGATGTGGACTTACCTCTATGCAACCATGGGATACTCATCATACCTCATTTGGAGAGATGGAGGTAAAATGCAATATACAGCTTGTCCAAATAAAAATGCAATGTTTCAATAAAATAAAAAATATCAAAATAAGTTGCCAGTAGATCATAATTTTTTTAAAGGTGAAGTTATTATTCTACAACATGGTCTTTATTCTTCAACATGGTATCGTCCCATCCAGTACTGAGATATGACAGATTTAGGAAAGCCTTAATGATCTACTTTTGTCCGCTTTGTGAGATTAGATGTAATGAGATGCAACACTTCCAAGGAATTTAAAAAGGGGAACCAGTACTCCCCGCCATTTTGATTATTACCGCCGTGTAAATCCTATGGGACGGCAGCCATATTGGATTGTCGCTTATGGAGGTTGAGTTATTGTACCTCCACCATTTTATGATTCCGCATGCCTCACTTCGAGAATCTTTGCAACAGATTAGCGGGAAAAATTGGCTTACTTTGATCAGAGCAAGTCGCAATGCAGGCTACTTGAAACGCAGGCACGGTTTGTGCGTGAAACAAAATGCACATGCTGTATACAGGTTGTAACAGAAAAAATTATACATTGGTATATACGCTGAAAGAATAAAGTTACACTTTGTATCACATTGTCATTTATTTATATTGAAAGCCAACTTCTTTAGCTACAATATATATGCACTTTGTTTCATCCAAATTGATGGTCTATTAGCAGAGTTATGGCAATTATACTGACCCTACCTTCAAACCACTTGGGCCACTTCATCCGATTCATTAACCGGTAGCAAAGTAATGGCACATAATGCCCTAAATAAGCCATGCGATGTCTAACAAGATTACGAGGCTGATTTTAGTGTTCCATCTAACAAAGGCAATAATAGACATCTTAATGATGACCTTGCCCGTATCGTAGACTGTTGCATTTTTAATGTTGAACGGGACACCAGAACAGTTTTTAAGAGTTATCCTAGTTGGTGAGACAACATATCATCTAAATGGCAGAAGTCCGCACACAAGCACTTTAAGACCTCCAATAGATTTTAAATATAGGTCAAAGGAAACACTATTATTTATGAACTTTAACTTCTTTAAAACTCAAGTTTTATCAATTGAGCTAGGAAATTCATTTTAATTTCCATATTTCTCTTTGAATATGAAACTGTGCCAAAAAACATGCAAAATGATTATTGCAATAAACTTTTTGCTTTCCCGTGTCCACCAAAGATATCGAGTCTTTGATGCAACTGCTTATGCTTACTCTGGAATATGAGCAATATTTTAACCTATTAAAGCATACCTTTTATCATAAAATAATTTATGAATTATTCTTATATAGAAAAATAAAAATATTAAAAGTTGTTGAACATAAATTGTGTCTTTTGTTATTTTATCTCACTGCATTGTTAATCTTCATCGAATCATGAAAATATGTTTACACTGAAAATGGTGAAATCGGCCCAAGTAGTTTTCACCGGTCTTTACTTAAATGGTCGTAACTTTTGAACCTGACCATTAAATGAGATCACTTAAGCTGATTCTAGTAGCCAATTAAATAGCCTTTCTAATACGGGAAAGTTTGTGAATTCAACATTTTTATTTTTCTCATGATATCGCTAACAAGGATGTATATTTTTTTCTGTTACAACCTGTATGTGTCAAGTGAAGATTTACGCGATCATGATCTGCCTAGATATCAGGCTAAATTCCGAATACGGTATATCAGGATGTACAATAACTCCATGAGCCACACAAGATGGCGGAGAATATCCAGGGTTCGACTTTACTGTCGGTCCCAAAATGTCACAAACGTTACCAGACGTTACCAAATAAAACATTGCATTAAAAGAAATCCTGACGATAGAATTTCCTACCACTTTTATGAACTATTTGTAAATATGTTACCCATCATCTGTGAAAAGAGCAATAAAAATTCGCTAACATAAGCATGCATGTCAGAGAATTTTTAATTTGAAGTCATTTGGAGCAAAAAAACATTTCTGTGCGGGGTCACAAATGTTACCTAACGTTACATGAACTATATTCAGTATTTGGGCATTTATTTTAATCTTTAAACACCTGCATGTCTTGACACCCCCCCCCCCCCAAGCAGGGATGTGGAAGTAGGCCACATCCCTGCCCCCAGTGAGCACCATTATCAACAACAAACTCGTTTATATAATGTTTATGCTAGGTTTTGTGGCCATTTAAAAGTGAAATTTTTCAATTTTTCGGTCACAAACGTTACTTTGGAATCACCCAGTGCAGCATTTCATGAATGTATGCTCAGTTTAATATCCAGTGTGATGAATTCAGGGATGTGAGAGTTCAGCTTTTAAGCTGATTTCAGCTTTTTAATGCCTTCAAAAGAGTCCTATTTTGAGCTTTTTCTTTCATTTTCAGCCTGCTTTTGACATTTTGTCACTATTTTTAGCTCTATTTATCACATGACCCTCACACCCCTGGATGATTTTGACTGTGTGTATGTGAGGTTGGGTGGGGTGAGGTGGGGTGGTGGATGAGCGGTTAGATAGGTTATGTCATGTCATGTTAATAAAGTTTTGCCTGTTCTTACTTGTGGGTAATCTTGCAGGTGGTTTTGATGGTGCCCTGGTTCCACTCAGCTTATATGGCTCATCACTAGCACTCAACTGGATATGGAGCCCCATATATTTCAGCTGGCATAAATTAGGACTCGTAAGTACATTTTGTGTAATATGTCAATAAGCAGGGTTGGCTTTTTGTTGGCTAAAACTATTTTTTGTTGCTTTTGGTTAAAACTGGTAAAAAATGTTCAGTAACTCCTGTAGCAAAAATTTCTTGGTGCATTTTCATTGTGATGTGTTTTGATTCGGTTTTAGATCAAGGTATCATTTCACATGATTCATGAGTTAACCAAGAAATCGGACAAGGTGAAGGAGCATGATCTATAACAACTGGTTCCGATCACATTCTCATCCCTAGGGCTCAACCGGAAGTATTGCATTTTTCGATGTCGAATGAAAACTCATATTTTTCTGATTGTAAATCCAAGATCTCACCTCCAAATTCCAAATAGTTTTAGAGATATGGCAAAAAGTATAAAGTTATTTGATATACCTATTTTTCATTTCTTATACATGTATTTTCATAACAGCCTCATCCCCAGGGTTGCATACTTTGTTTTGCCTCAGAAGAGTAATCAAGAAGCAAACAGAGGGTGAAAACACAAAAATTGTTTTTCAGAGGTCAAGGTCAATCAGTTAAAAGTTGTTTATACACATGTCAAAATAGGAACATACACCTTAAAGAAAGTTTATGATATCTTCATCCTGAATATCGAGTGCCAGAAGGCCGTATCTGCAGGATGAAAAAGAGGCAAAAGACGTATTTGCACATGCAACAAAGGTGCAGATACGGCCTTGTGGCTCTTTTTTTCTTCCTGTAGATACGGCCTACTGGCACTCAACCCTCGATATTTATTTTAACCCAAAACCATTTTCAGACCTAATTTTGCCTTCAACAAACAATCACAATTTTTGGATTGAATGAAATTTACTGGATACTTCCTCCATGCATGGTTGTTTCGTATTATGACTCGGGCTCAGGGGCGTAGCTGGGGGGGGGGGGCGTTGCCCCGGGCGCCACCTCTAGGGGGGCACCAAATCGCCACTACATGAAAAATAATTGGACCAACAACAGAGGACATACTGCTACAATTAGCCAATTTTTGTTTAAATCTTTTGCATGCTTCACGCGCCCTTAAGATTTTGGTACTTTTTAGCTTTAAAAAAGCAAATATTACTGCAAAAAACGCTAAATTTTTTGCGCGCTAGAAACACATTTTAGCAGAAATTACCCATTTTAGCTAAAAATGACAAGTTTTTCAAAGCTGTGAGAATTTTTGGGGCGTACCTTTTCAAGTTACCCCCCCCCCCCCCCCCCTTGAGGGGGAGGCGCCAGTTTCACTTCTTGCCTCGGGCTAGTTTATTAAATGTCCTATTATTTGCCTGCTTTAACACAAGGGTGACATATCAGTTGACTTAATTCAGTGTAATCATGCTTCGTAACTTACTGATATTTACTTTTTTCTCTCTCTTTTCTATTGCAGGCATCAGGGGTAATCGTCAGTTATCTTGGTGTATCAGGGGCCACAGCATACACATTCTATGGCATCAATAGAACTGCCAGCTACCTCCTGTTTCCCTTGATTGGCTGGCTCAGTTTGGCTTCATCTGTCTGCATCTATACATGGCAATGTAACAAGCAGAAATCAGCATAACTGGAATGGCAAAGTTCTTTTTGATATGGCTATAAGCACATGCATGGTCAAAGAATTGTGATTTAATTGCCAGTTGATGTGTGTCATATTGATAATTGGGTCAAGTAATAGATATATTCTGATTTTCTCAGGATTCAGTAAATGGATGCGTCACACATTAAGGCAATGTAAGCATAACATAAAAAAGTGTTGAGCCGAATGTATGCAATATTGACACCATTGTTTAGAAATGAATTGAACTTATGTCGAATACCCGGAGCCTAACAGCCTAACACCACCGCATGGGTAACAAATTGAACGTAGTTGTAGTAATTTCATAAATACCGTGGAATAGTATACAAATATTGAATGCCTGAGAGTGCAATAGTACAAAATATAGAATGAGGTCAAATTTGGACTTTTCTATTTCACGAGGCGTAGCCTCGTGAAATGGATCAGTCAAAATTTGACCGAATGATATATTTTGTACTATTGAACGTGCATAGGCATTCAATATTTGTTTTATATCATGATATCACACAGGTTTGTTTCATGCCGTGCAATAGTACAAACTATTGCACAGCTCAAATCACTGTAATCATGATATAATGCATGTTAGGCCTACCTTGGCCCTAATAAGTTGATGTGTGACAGGTCTATTTGTAGAAGATTTAACTTCTGTTTGTTTCAATTTTGGATTGGGTGCTACTTGAGCTTGGATCATGACTCATATTTGACATGTTAGGAGTGCAATTTTACAGAAGTGGAATGAAAAAGGCCAGTACATTTTAGGTAGTGATTTAGGATGTTTGGCATGCTATCATACTTGTTTCACTTCAAGATTGGTATATTTTTTTTTTTGAATATTTTTTACGTAACTTTTTTTATCATCCAAGCAAATCGCAAAATTCATAGAAAAATATTCTCATAAGTCATGGGTGACAGGGGGCGCTACAATTTTAAGACTTTATAGTATAGAAGATAATGGTTACACTCCATTCTATGTCGCCAATCAATTATCCTGTAGTATTATGAAAATCTCAATCTATCAATTACACAAAAATGACAACTTGTTAACTGAATGAAATAATTATAAAGAAGTCAGTCTCATTGATCTTTAACAAGACAAAAGTTGAAAAGGATTTTGATCAGATGTGGACTTGAACGAACTAGTCTATCGGCAGCCCAAAAATTAGATGGTGGTTCTTTCCTGTACTCATACACAATTATTTTATTCCATTGCAAAATGAGGTAACAGAACACTGGGTACCAGAGCATTGATTTCGGCTCATTTTTGAGCTACTGGAAGACACATTCGCCTCGAACATGGACAAACATTGCTCTACTAGAAGAAAATTCTAATGTTCTTAAAATTCTATAACAGATGATTGAATCAAATGTAAAAAATTAATTCTAATTTTTTTTAGCAAGTACTATATTTATTTCAATAAAAGGTCCAATTGATTTCCAAAATAGATGAGATCAGACAGTCTTCATAAATGATGTTCTGAATGCAGAATTATATTTGCACTTGAAAGATTATGAGCTCCCCCAATTAAATTCTGTGAAGAAGCTTAGGCCTAAACAAATGTTTGTTTGCCCTCCACGACCTACCCTAAAATGCCAAAAATTTGGGTTGGGTATTTTAGTTTTTTTTTACCTTCAAACATGTAAAATATGAAAACTCAATCATTCTTTAAAATAGATGTGAAGAGTAAAAAAAAAGAAAAAGATCAACCGACCGACCGACCCAAAATTTTAATGTTTCCACTGGAGGGCAAACAAACCATTTATTTTTTTTGGCCTTATTCTATAACATTAAATGTGGGATTCATAAAAAAGTTTGTAATATTTGTATATAATTTTACTGATCAGAGATTATTTTTGTAATACAAATTTATTGATTAATTTACTATGTTTATAGAGAAATAACTGATAATATTCAAAGACAAGATCTCTTAATGTAATTAACAAAAATGGTTGAAATGTTGACCGTAGACCAACTAGATGGACCTCAATTAGTTTGAGAGGTCCATCTACATTGACCATTCATTAAATGTAACTCATCGCTTCAAAAGGGGTCAATTGTGGGGGTACCATACTATTTTGAAAAATAAACTTACAAGGCCCAAGAAAAAAAAACTCTGTCTCAGCTTCCTGCATGCATACTGCATAGGGTTCAAAATTCAAATTTTACCGCATTCTTTTTTGTTTAGGTTTTTAGGAGATTTTTTGCTTTTTTTTTCTTACATTGAGAGATTCAAGATTTTATTGACAATTACCCAACATACAGGTGTAGTCAAAAATACAAAGACATTGAAAATGTATAATATTTAAAATGTCAACACATTTTATGAGAGATAAAAATAGGGAAAAATTTGGCTGCAAAGCGGCCGAAAAAAATAGTGACCTGAAAACGTAATAAAAAAAGATTTCCGCATAGCTTTTTTGACTAAAAAAACCCACCGCTTAGCGCTTTGGGTTTTGGGCCTAAGGAAGCTGAGACAGAGTTCTTTTTACCCCCTCTGTTATTGAATTGTGAAAATTTAATTTTGTATGTTTCTTTTCAACAAATCTAAAAATTTACTTTGGCAGCATATTTCATGATTTAGCAGACACCCAAGTTGTGCAACTTTATTTACTAAACACAATGTAAAAATATGAATATCCTCAGGCTGAAAATAAGTGATGTGGTATTTCAGTAATGCTTTTGGATGTCTGTCTACAACATTAGCATGGCACCAGAAGTGGATGTAAGAAACATAAATTGCTAAAAGTGTGGGGTCCAGAATTTTCAGTATCAAGGGTGCCTTTATAAAAAGGGTGGGGTCTAACCTCACTGCCCATTAAGACCAATGAAGTGTTTATAACCTAACCAAAGATTTGTCCTGACATAACTGGCCACTTTTGATGTGATGGTTGCACATTAAGTTCTAAGTTTTTCTAAATTATAAAACACATCTCTTTTTTGAAATACTGTTAATTATACACAGCAGTTGTTTGAAATAAACACATCTCTTTGATAAACGAATATAGTCCAACTTCTTCAACTTGTTTATTGCGCAATGTTCTGTTTTGGAGATACCTTCCACTCGTCCAATTCAACTATTTGTAATCTGGCAAACAATCTAAGAAATACCCTTATTTCGGTCATTTCCAAAGGTTTGATTGACAATAAATTATACTTTATGCCCGAAACATTGTCAAGGCATACAACCAGTTTAAGCAGGCTGGTATGAAATAACTCAATGGCAAAAGGCAAAATTACAAAAACAAAATCACTAGTTGAATTGGACAAGAGTTGTTTTCTTATTAATTCCTATCCTGGTGAGCCTTTTTTTTTTACTCAAGTCTTGCCCTTGCCCCCTCCCCTCCCCCCTCTAAAAAACCTTTAAAAATTTGCACCAAACTTCTTTAATTAAATAAGCGCCAACATTGTGCAAATTGTTTTAGCAAAAAATGTTATTTTTGTACAAGGGATGTTTGTCAAATTCTGAAGTAAGATCAACTTTCAAAACACTTGCCTAAAGGTCGTTTTTTGATACTATAATTCCACACACAATGCTATAAAAATACTACAAACTTTTTTTTCTTGTCACTTTTTCAAAACACTGAAATTACTTATTACTTTATGGTGACCAAATCGAACAAATTTCCTCCAAAAGGTCCACTTTTTGAAAATCCCACACACCCTTGAAAACTCTTGGATTGGAGCCTGACCTTAAGGTCACACACCACTAATTAAGATTCCTATTGTTTTATATGCAAAGATGCCATGATATTTGGCCCAAAATTTCACATTCAGGGTGTATCAATGCATTAAACCTTTAATATTCTAAAATGAAATGAAATTTCCTATCAATTAAGATGCATTCCATGTGGGGTTGAGGTGCTCAACTTTTTGCTAAACTATCGAAAGATTTAGGCTACGGACAGTTGGTACTTATAGATCATTTTGCGACCCTTTAAGACATGGGCAAATCACCAAATATTTGCACATGTTAGCTACAAATATTCAAAAAGATAGTATGGGAATGATCTCCATGTTCATTTTTCGGTACTGCAAAGGAAAGAACTCCAGGGCAGCAAAACTACTTCTTAACTGATACGGAAAAATCATTGACTTATATAATTAGTTTCTCGACCAAGAACTTATCAGCTGGAGCTGTGAAGAGTATTTAGTAGGTCCAAGAGAGACATGGTTTGGACTGATGATATAAGTTAATTCTATCGGTTCGATGCCAGCGAACATCCCTTAGGACCTACTCTGTCGGCAAGGAGTGAAATTTATAA
>JXSR01S058746.1:6513-16714 GCA_000969725.1 Ophiothrix spiculata | reverse complement strand
AAAAAAAAAATCCCCCTCCACAGGTAGAAGAAAAAAAAATTCCCCTCTGAACATGGAATAGGCAGATAAACAGTAATTTCCAGGGGGGAAAATCGCTCCCGAATGGGGCGCGAAAAATTAAAATTTCAACCTCGAATCCTACTCCCACTGGAAATCTAATGGTGTGCCCATTAGTCAGTTACAAATAATGCAGAAGAGGCATGATATATTTTTGCAGATTGATTTATAGATCATCAAGATTGATCAAATCCCAATAAAATCCTTTATTACCGTACCATTTAGTTGATACAGGGTCAGACACTATTCGTGACAAGCCAACGAAAAAAGAGCTCAATCAGCAAATCAAAGACAGAATGCGAGCGGCAATGAACGGCCCTGGTCCGAGGGTATGTATTGATATGAGTATGGCTCACACGATGAACTCTAAGGAGATCCATAAACTGGCTGGGCAGATAGGGCGTTTGTACGGGTCCAATCGCAAGGCAGAGAAACCACTTCATATGTACCTCAGTAGTCTGGATAAGATGGGGCCTATATACCAATCATGTGTTAAGAGGAATGATGGCTTTGATAACTATTTGGTGAGTACATAGCCACTAAATATCAAAATTTAGACCTAGGGGAGACACGTAAACTAATCGGCAATGTGGTTCAGATATCTTCACCGGTCAGAACAGTCTATTTCTCCACTAATCTTACGCATATCGAGAATTCCTCTTATCCAGGCATTTGGTTGTGTGCCAGTGTACTATATAGTTTTAAAGCATCACATTGAATATGTTCCAGCCAGATGCTCAAAATTTGACTTTACCGTCCAGTTCAGATAACAGCAAGCTATTGCTGATTAGTTTATGTGTCTCCCCCTATCTTTATATGCAACAATTGTTGATAAATATTCAATAAAATGGACTGGCCTTATTGTGTTAGAGTTTTGCAGATGCATCAGATCAAGTCAAATTCATATATTTTCTTTAGTCTTAATTGTAATTGTAGTACAAAAATTGTATCTGTAAGAGGAAAAAATGCTACAACTTATGAAAAAAATTGTTGTGACATTTTTGACCGTAATAATATGTATTAAAAATGCAATTTTCACACTTTGATTTTTGAATAATGTTCAAGGTAGCCTATAGCTTTGACCTTTCTTTTAACCTGGACCCTCCCCTCTTCAGTACCAATCAATGTTGAGAGATGCTACAACAAATCTGCCAACATGGCGTCTTTCAACAATGAAGAGAGGGGCAGGGTTCAATTTAAACATTGACATTAAAAGTGTCCCAACAGTTTTTCAAAGATTTTATTCCATGTGACTCTGTATTGAAAAAACACTAGTTATTTTTGTGCCAGAGTCACATGGACTGGGATGAAAATAACTAGATATGGCTCCTATTATCTTGCTTCTTTTATTCGTAGATTGACATGTCTGAAGATTCTCATACAGACCTATTCAAGACTGAGGAGATCATCTACCTAACCCCTGACTCTCCTAATGGTAAGTACCCTCCCTAACTGATACTTGTACCCTGGTTACCAACGCAGGTTCCGAAGGTGACCCTATGTGAGATCAAAAACTGGGTGAAATGATGCCCTATCTGAGACCATAAGTCTACCTTATCTGTTTGAATAGATACCCTATCTGGGACCATTATATCTGTTCAAATGAATACCCTATGTGAGACCGTACACAAATAGATATGGCAAAATAATTATTATAAGAATTCATAGGTAAAACTGTACACCATTTGATCACTTTCAAGTGTTTCTAGGTATTTGAAACACTCTTATTGGCAATTTAAGGTACCATTGTCATTAATTCAACTATTAGTTTGATACTCTATCAGAGACTTACAAGCCAAATTTAATACCCTATGCGAGACTTGCAGAGTATGAGGTCGATTTTGATACCCTCTAAGACCGAGGAGATCATTTACCTAATCCCTGATATACAATTTATTTGATGTGGTGTATTAACCTTCTTCCTTCAACATAAAAGTATTTTCACCACATAGCACCGCTTATGACTCACCAGGTATACTCTGTATGCAGTGCCCCAAGAAGGAGCATTTGCACAGGGGACCAACAGCTTAACGTGACTTCTGAACCACTGAGAAATTAGAGTAAAGTTTCTTGCCAAAGGAAACAAGGAGACGTGAACTGCCGGGCCTGGGGCTCGAACCCACAACCTCTGTATTACGAGACCCGTACTCTAACAGCTCGGCCCCGCTCCCCTCCGCTCCCCTCTGACTTTATTTATCATTATTAATAATATAATTTGACACAAACCAGCACTTATTTTGCTATATGTCACTTGTATGTTAACTAACCAGCAGGACTTGTGGTGTATTATAAGTCATCATGCTTGCCATTTCACATTGTGGCAAGTTTACTTTTGAAAAGTATTTTCCTATACAAGCCTGATGGTTGCAAAATTAATGAATTATTTACTAATGTGACTTTATTCTTTGATATTTTCAGTTCTTGATCAGTTAGAGGAAGACAAGGTTTATATTGTTGGTGGACTTGTTGACGAGACTCCAAACAAGGTATGAACTAATTGCACATAATCCGAATGCAATCCGACCGGAACCCAATGTGTGGGCACTTTTGACGTATATACGTACTGTGTCATTGATCATTACGTTGTGCACAAGATATGTTAGATATGGCCCCACATTTTGGATATCGATCACATTGCGTATCTGTCAGGCATGAAATTCCTCAGCGGAAGCAGGGCCCAAATCTGACCCCTCTGAGATGACATAAAAATATATATCACAATGGTGCTCTCCATTTGTTAGATCTATACCCGATCAATCAGCCTGAATGAATTGAATGAACTTACAACCATAATCGTTTATAGCTGATTTTGTAAATGAATTCTAAATTTTTCATGGTGGTTTTACGTCATTTGTAAGTGTAGATAAATATTGAGTGTTGAGAGCCACAAGGCTGTATGCGCACAGGCAGCAAAAGAGCCACAAGGTCGTATTTGCACCTTTGTTGCACGTGCAAATACGGCCTTGTGGCTCTTTTTTTTCTTTGCAGATACGGCCTTGTGGCTCTCAACCCTCGATATACAGCTTTTATCTGGAGGATGCAAAATTATGCAGTTATGTACTGTTTCCTGTTGTGCCCAGTATTCTGTATTGCTGTCACATGTACAATTAAAAATGTATGTCTGCACTTCCGATTACATGTTTACATGAACAAATAAAATAACTTGTTCACGGACCAATTTGCTAATAATCGTGTACTGATTTTAACTATTTAGTTTCTTTAATAAACAAGTCTGTTCACCTCATTCTCACATACCAAGGTCAACAAATCTTGCAACTAGTAATTTTTAATTGTGCGTCACATACCTGAAAATCAGACTGATCGGCCTTGTAATATTGGGGTGGGGGGGCAGTATTTATCGTCGACAACAATAATTACAAATAAAAGAATATCCAAATATTTTTAAACATAGGATTTGAATTTATAAATACGGGATATCCTGTTTTTAACAGATATTTAAGAATTGAAATATGGGAAATCCCGCCAAATACGGAACAGATGTGCATGTATAGACTGCATAAGAGAACATTTCAAGGTCGATCAAGAAGTGTAGATTGTGAAATAACTCAGATTTTCAGTGACATTTCAGGGGAGGGATTTGTGAAAGAAAGAAAAAAACTTTTTTTGATGCGGCAGCCAAAACGCATGCACGCAAGGACGAGAAGCTATCATATTTTTTTCCTTGGCCTAATGTATCTAGTTGTTATACAGTCACGTAAAGCCGTGGGTCCCCTGTATGAATAGACTCCTTCATGGGGTATGCATGTTATGCAAGTACTTGTACACTGTACAGGGTGTCCCAGAATAAACCTTACAATCTTTGCGTGCAATTTTCATGGGTTAAACGGATAGTTTGAAATTATGTAAAGGTTGCATTTTATAGCTCATGAATTGAACTTTCAGATACCATTTGTTTCATTTCAATCGAAAATGTACAACAAAAGTTATGCTTTGTCAAATAATTGAATATAAAATTTTCTGGTCCAATTTCACGAGTTTGTAAGTTCCCCTTGAATGAAACTCTATTGAGTATTGTCATTGATATGTTCATTCAACCGTAACGATGTTCACTAATTTACTACGCACATGCTTTCATTTATCTATGCCGTAAAAATGAACTGATATGATAGAGTTTCTAAGGTGACTCATTTTTATTCCATTCAGAAACACCCTTACTTTATGGCCACTAATCATGAAATCGGACCAGACAAAAATCCACCCAAAAGTTTGATACAACATAACTTATGTTGTATACTACTGATTGAAATGAAACAAACGGTTAAAGTTCAATTCATGGGCTATAAAATGCAATCTTTACATACTTTCTGACTATCCGTTAAACCAATGAAAATTTAACGCAAAGATTGTAAGGTTTATTCTGGGACACCCTGTATCATTGATTGATTGATTGATTGACTGATTGATTGAACTACTTGTTAAACATTTGAACAACGTATTCTTAAAACATAAAAATATAAGTGTAGCTAAACAACTGTTTTGCTTAGACAACGGTCTTATCTATGATCGTTCTGGTCCATGGCTCAATCTTTGTTAACAATATTTTATTTTATTCCTTGTTTGTAGTTTTACACACTCAGTAATGCAAAAGAACATGGTCATAAAACAGCATGCTTCCCTATTGATGAGTATATGAAGAAATCTGCATCTGGGACGTACAGCAAAATTCTTACCGTCAATCAAGGTAAGCTTTTTGTTTTGCTTAGGTTTAAAGGAGACCAGTCTGACTGCTTCAATCTTTTTTCAAAATTTTTTAAAATGTTTGGTACTAAATATTCCTTATAACTTTTGTAAAATTCTTCAAGTCTGAAACATGCTTTACAGTATAGATATGGTAAACCATAAATATATTAACACAGCGAAGTTATTGAACTTGTGAAAAACAAAATGTGTTCAGAAAATGGTTTGACCAATATCAACTGAAATTTGAATCTTACGATTGTGTGATCTAAATGTTAAAAAATTGGACCAGTCATCTCAGTTCGGGAAAGGTTGCAATTCATTCGCGGTTATGAATTCATTTACTGTAAAGGAATTTGTATACTATAGAGTAAATGAATTCATTTACTCCTGACTTTAAATCATTTTTAGAGCAATCTATGAACATCAGAGAGCATTTTAGAGCATTTTCTTGTTAAATGGGTCCCGTTTTACAAATTTAGCTATGAAATGTTGAATTCTATCTGCCAAATTTTTCAAAAAAAAAATGCAGCAGATAGAATTCAAATTTCATCACTAGATTTTTAGAATAGATATATTTTCTAAACTGGTTATCTTTCTAGCTCAAAATAAATAATAAATAGGGTGGTTCTTTTTTCAAAGTCATTGAATTAAGGGTAAGGTACATCCTTCTACATTTGATTTCTTTTCAGTTTTTGACATTTTGTTGACTCTCCATAACACTGGGGACTGGAAGCAAGCACTTGTAGCAGGAGTACCGCCAAGGAAAGGATATATCTTGAGATGACAACAAGTCAAAGTTAAAACACTGGGGACTAGATAGCAGAAACACCAATAAGAAGAATAAATTGTGAGATGAGAACGGACACAAATCTTAAAGTTGGAACACTTGCAACTAAATAGTCGAAAGCGGACCTGCGTCATATGCAGCAAAATAATCTTAAATTAACTCGCATTGGACTTCGTGCGAGGTGAAGATATTTAATACTTCAGCCAGCCATCCCTTCATTTTCTTTCTTTTTTAGTGATAAGGAAATACTGTAAAGCACTTTAATTTCACGACATTAGAATTTAGCGAATTTTGAAACCCTCACTTTTTGGGTGCATTTTAATTTCACTAATTTGAATCATCTTGCTATTCAATGCTATGCTAACAATTATTTTAGCGGCATTTTAATTTAGCGAATTGTGATACTAGCAAAATTAGCGAAATTAAAATGCTAGCACAGTTTTCATGGTTTACAATATGTGAAATGATGAGTTGTTTGTCATTTTTTTTGGTGCGGTTTGAATACCACACATCTCATATGATTTTGGAATCGAAATATTTTGAAAATTTGCTAAAATCAATCAAAGTTTCTACGAGCCTGGTATTTTCTCTATAGAGTTGAATGGGAAGTCGGCAATTGTTTTCACCGCGCTGTTTGGACAAACCCCCCTGATGTAACAAAACGCCCGGATGTCCGCTCCTGCCTATAGGCTTACCGCCAAGATTGTATGACATGATGAAATGGAACACATCTCTTGTCAAGTTGAGACACATAGACTAGTTTGTTCTGAGATAACAACATGGATGAATTATGTGCAATTATAATTAGTTGAATGGCCTTCTCATTGTAGCAATCAATATTCTCTTTGATGTAGTTGGTGAATTTGGCGTACTCATTCCTTGTTACTGGAGTGAAACTTACTGTGCAATGTCTATGGAGTAAACCAATATTTCCAAAATACTTTTATTCTCCGCTCTGATTCATTAATATTTTGTTACAGTAAAGTTGAAAGACACATTTGTGACCCGTCATATCGAAAGGTACCTTAATACCGGCATAGTAAATTACGAGATACAGGCCATTGAAGCTGAGCATAGTCAAAAATCACGTCCAAGGTCGAATTTCTAATTTCATCAGAAACGTTACCTTTGAAGTGTATTCTATCATATTAATCAGGTTCCAACATCCAAAACATAAAATGTTTTAAAAACCGAGATAAAAATCCATTCTCCATTCACGTTTAACCAGTACAGAAACTTTAAACTTGATTTTCTCAGAACTTTAGTTTTCGGTATCAGCCCGATACCTTTTACCAATTTGCATGTACCTTTGTTATCGAACATCCCATAACCAAAAGCAAGGTGTCATTTTAAAGCTTAAAATATAATCTTTCAGATGAGACCAAAAAAAACAATTTTAATTTTGCCGACCTTAAGGTACCTTTCGATATGACGGGTCACATTTATGCACAATATATCAAAGACAGGGGTTGATACAAAATTTATTTTAGCTGCAAATTTTTTTTGCAGACTTTGTCATTCACCTCCAATGCAATGTTACACGCCAGAGAGTATCATGTAACAGCCTCAATTGACCAATCAGAAGACAGGATTCTAGATGTAACATCAGTGCATCCAACAGAATAAAGACTTTTGTAACAAATGAATCAACCGTGATAAAGAATATCCAGTCTGTTATTTTTCTCGGACGCTTTTGTCTAAAATTTATGCATTAGGCCAAACAAAAAGTTGTTGTGTTACCCTTAGAGACCGACCCTAGTCAAAATTTAAAATATATATATATAAATTAGGGTCTGGAAAGCACCCATTTTGCTCAGATTGGTTGTTTTTTGAGAAAAATATATTGAAAACAGTGGAAAATGCACCCAAATTTGGCAAGTATTTTTTAAAAGAATAATTATAAAAAATAAATATTTTCTGACTGACCAACTAATTTTGTCAAAAATTGAGGGCAACACGACAATTATTATTATTTCTTTTTGCCTTGGTACCCTGCAATTCGTGGTATTGATATTTTATTAAAAACAAACAAACAATGAAATGTGCTAATTACTGTTGATATTTGTATTAATTATCATAATTACCAGGGCTCTATTTCATAAAGATTTAAGAGTATTCCTAAATTTCTGCAGAGCAATAATAATTCCTAAATCTACAAATATTTTAGACTTTGAGAATTATGAGTTCCATTTCCTAAAGCAACTTTGGATGATAAATGTTAGATTATTATCAGTTGATGTAATTCCCATTCCAAACTTGTTAAGAAAATTCAAGACGAAATAGAACAGTTCCTATCTTTATCAAAAATGTTCTTAAATTTTAAATTTTAGATCTGATCATATTTGAGTATAACAGGTCAAAGGTCAATTACCCACAACTTCATATACATTGGACAAAAGGCAGAAATGTTCATATCATTCAAATGGTTTTTTCAGCTTCAAGAACCCTTTTTTTGAACAAAGATCATGCATGGAACCCTCAGGCTCATGGTAAAACATGAAAAAATGTTTTTAATGAAGAAAAAATATGTGTAAATACTGTAGAGGATTAATTTTGGCTTCTCTCCCCAACATTTGCAGATTATGTGAAGACTGAAAGTAAATTAGGCCTGATGGCCTACTTACATTTTTTAAAGGTTCTTTTCAGAACGGAAAGGGTTCTATATTGAGGACAAAAAAGGGTTCTTATATTATATAAAAGCACCTTTTTTTAGAGAGTGTATAGAGCGTGTGTCTAATGTAAAATGGAAGATTCAACGAGAACTTACCTGTTAGAAGTTTGATCTTGATTTTATGAAGTAATGGTGAGTGAGAGATAACGTGTGAAAACCAGTTCGCGCATGCGTAGATTTAAAGTAATCGAGGTCAGAGTTAATATTGAACGAGCTTACCTAATCTAAAGTTTAAACTATGAAATAATGGGTGGGAGTGGAGGGCACGTTATCTCTCACTCACCATTACTTCATAAAATCAAGATCAAACTTCTAACAGGTAAGTTCTCGTTTAATCTTCCATTTTATTTCGTAATACGTTCGAGAGAACGTGTGAAATTTTAAAGCAACTCTGGCCTCAGATGTACATGTATAAAAGTAATTACCATGCTAAAACATTGTCAGTTATTTTCAGAACACTTTAATGAATACAAAACCTCTGAACTTTGGTTGTTTTTGCTCACTGCATAACACCATGGGCTCTTGTTTCAGTTTATCAATACCTATAACAGTCAGTTAATTAGCATGAAAAATATGCTCAATATGAAATATGTTACACATGTACTTCAACTTGTAATGAAGGTATTTTCCTTCAAGATATGATCATATCATCTGCATTCAGGACTGTAGCCTTAACTCAAATTGTTTCATCTGCTTTTGTGCATAGTCTTCAGTAACATTAAACACAGTGTGATCCAAGTGCAGAAAGTTTGTGAACACCTGTCACAAGTTTTTTCACAAATTCAGTAAATGTTGTACATGTAAGTAATCCATCACACACAACTACCTGAATCTTCTCTTCCAACAAATCTTGATGACAAATAAAAATATGGTTAAACTTTCAACTCTAGCCAAGTGTGCTGCTGTCCTTATTTGTAATGAAATTAGTTTAACACAGCATGTCCAAAAACTGGCAAATTCAGTTTTGGCCTGAATTGGCTTTTTGTAAAATTTTTCAAAAGTCTTTTCATTGGCCCATCCAGCTGTTTTTAAAATGTCTTGCACTGGGTGATCTTTACTTGATGCGGTTGAAACTGCTGTTGTCCTGGTGGAGTGTGCTTTAAACTTTTGTGTGTCAATACCAGTTTGTTTTATCCATCTTGCAATTGTATCTCTAGAGATGGGTTCATGTGGCTTTCTGTAACTAAGAAGTAGCTTTTTATGGTTTTTACGTAAAACTTCAGTCCGCTTCAAATACTGCAATAAATATTTACACACACATAGTCTCTCATCATGTGGATATTCAAACAGCTTGATTTCATGACCAATATTCCCTGGTCTACTTTGTTTCACAAGTTCAGGAATTCTAATATTAATTTGACCTGGGTGAATTTCAATATTGTCAATGCAAATCAAGTGCAATGTCTGTAGTCTCTGTGCTGAGACCAAGGCCAACAACATTGTGGTCTTGAAAGTCAAGTCTTTCAGTCTAATACTCTACCCGTCACATTACAATCTTTTCGCAGTATCAAGACATCAGATCACAACTAATGAATAATGATGACAAGAATATACAGTACATTTATTTAGTTTAATTTTCCAGTCATGAGTTGAAGTCAATCACGAGTTACAGCCGATTTTGATGTCTTGTTTACATCACAAACTATTTTTCTGGTCATAATGAGTCAACATTTCATTAGTCATTATTCATTACTTCCAATTTTCCGTTTATCACAAAAAACCATTATTTTCTGTGCAGTCATTTCAAAATAAAAACAATTTAGCAAATAATGATTTTTTTTCTGGAATCTGGTTCACAAAACGAGGGGGTAATTTCATAACGTGGGCAGGTGACGGGAACCCGGTAATCGAGTTTCATTAGCCTAATAAATAAATAGGCAAAGCCCTGCGGTAAGAAAACAACATCATCACGAACTCGGAAAAAATTGGAACGTTTCTATATGCGTAGGAGAGAGAAAAAATATTAAAAAAAGAAAAAAATCAAA